>JAODAL010007489.1:0-124772 GCA_025379985.1 Phyllomedusa bahiana | reverse complement strand
CCCCGTAACTTGCTGTATTCGGGAACCCTACCGGTCCCCTTTACAGATGCACAGGTTCGTTTTGTGTTAAGGGGTTAACGTCATAGTTGCCAACTTTTGAAAGTAAAAAAGCAGGAGATTTTAGACGGCGGTGCGCGTAGCGTGCCGCGGCAAAAATTTGCATGGACACGCCCATCTTTCTGGTATGCCACGCCCCCTTCAAAAAGCCACACCCACTCCACCTAACTGAATAACGGCTTTGGAAGAAAGCCAGGTAGATGCCCTTATACCCCAGGTAGTAACCCCCACAAGCAGGTAGTGCCCCTTACAGGCAGGTAGATGCCCCCTTGTAGCCAAGTAGATGCCCCTCTGTAGCCAGGTAGGTGCCCCTCTTTGTTAGCCAGGTAGGTGCCCCCATTGTTGCCAGGTAGTGCCCCCATTGTTTGCCAGCTCGTGCCCCCAGGGTTGCCAGGTAGTGCCCCCTCTGTTGCCAGGTAGTGCCCCCTCTGTTGCCAGTGATGCCCCCTCTGTTGCCAGGTTGATGTCCCTCTGTTGCCTGGTAGTGCCCCCATAGTTGCCAGGTAGTGCCCCCTCTGTTGCCGGTAGTGCCCCCATTGTTGCCAGGTAGTGCCCCCTCTGTTGCCAGGTAGTGCCCCCATTGTTGCCAGGTAGTGCCCCCTCTGTTGCCAGGTAGTTGCCCCCTCTGTTGCCAGGTGATGCCCCTCTGTTGCCAGGTGAGGCCCCCTCTGTTGCCAGGTAGATGCCCCCTCTGTTGCCAGGTAGATGCCCCCATTGTTCCCAGGTAGTGCCCCCTCTGTGGCCAGGTAGATGCCCCCTCTGTTGCCAGTAAGTGCCCCCTCTGTTGCCCGGTAGAGGTCCCCGCTGTTGCCCGGTAGTGCCCCCTCTGTTGCCAGGTAGATGTCCCCTCTGTTGCCAGGTAGTGCCCCCATTGTTGCCAGGTAGTGCCCCCATTGTTGCCAGGTAGTGCCCCCCCTCTGTTGCCAGGTAGTGCCTCCATTGTTGCCAGGCAGAGCCTCCCCTATAGCTAATAAATAAAAAAATAAAATCCACTTACCTCACCAGGCTCCTGCAGCGCTGCCAGCTCTCGACCGATCTCCTCAGCGGCGCAGGGGGAAGTGAGAGCAGCCGCGCGTCACTCCCCTGCAGCCGCGCGTCACTTCCCCTGGGTCGCTGACCTGTTTGTGCGGCGCACACACCGGCGCCGGACATACAGGGGAGGAGGCCGGAGGGAGCGAGCCCTCCTGCCTCCGCCCTGCACAGCGAGACTCTGGGCGGGTGAAGCAGGCGCAGCGGCCGCTTCACCCGCCTGTGGGAACGGCCCGGCGGCGCCCGAGTAGCGCCCGAGGGCTACTCGGGCGCCGCGGCCCATCAAAGAGCCCCCGCCGCCTGCTAGCGGCGGGAGGAATGCCAACTCCCCCGGGAGGGCGGGAGGGGACCCCAAATAGCGGGACCCCCCCGCCAAAAACGGGAGAGTTGGCATGTATGGTTAAAGTTCATAGTTAAAATGGTTTATCTGTAAGAAGCAGAAAAGTAAGAATCATAGGGATAGAAATTAAGATAGTATATGCGCAATGATTCGGGTAGCTCCTCTTCGGCTTGATCCAAATTTTGACAGTGATGCTAGGAAAATCGTGCAACCAATCACAAGCCTTTCTCCAGATAGGAAAAAAGAAAGTGTATGTGATCAATGAATCCTAGGTGGAAAAAGGCTAGTGCGTGGTCACATGATTTTCTTGCCATCACGATCATAATCTGGATTAGGCCGCACCGTCCTTACATAGTCATTGCAACCGTAGCAGAGATGCACTACATACAGTATATTCCTAATTATACATTTAAATTTTGTGCCTTAATTTTTCTAGGTTAGGTGCCAATGGTTTCTAGGAAATATTCTCTCTCTGGAACACATATATCTGTCCAGTATATTTCCCCTATTTAGAAAAAATGGTATAACCCAAATTCCTGTCCATAGCAATGGCTCCCTTGGAGTAAACACGGGTCGGTCATGTCACCTCCTGGCATTCAGTTGGTAGGAGGGTCATATGAAATCTATGGGGGAACTGAATAAGAATAATTACTATTAATATGGATATTCCAGCCACTTCTTCCCTGTGAGTATTTACTTGTATAACTGTTGTGTCTCTAGTGGATGTCATGAAGTAAATAAAGTTAACTTCTGAAAAAAAGGCAGAAAGTTAAGACAGAGAGAAGAATGTGTAGTGTCTTCTTCACAGACTTTGGCAGACTTTGTTTAAACATTTGCGGGGGTTTAGTAATACTGGAAAAAAGTTCTGCTCCCCCCCAATACCTATTTGTTACCTGGTTTCCGGGTCACTTTCCCTGTGTGGGGGTTTCCCCCATGATAAACGCGCTGGAGGTATTAATATTTGGAAAAGTTTGCTCCTTCATAAAACTTGATTCCCTGGATACCGGGTCACATAAACCTGTGTGGGGGTACATGATAAGGACATTTCCTGGAGGTGAAAATTTACTGGAGAAGTTTGCCCCTCCCTACATTTATGTTCCCCCAAGGATACCGGGGTCACAGACCTGTGGGGGGTGGGTCACATGATAAGAAAACGTGGAGGTTAAACTGGAGAATTTTCCGGGCTCCTTTCATACCTACTTTTTCCCTTTGGATACCAGGGTCAAAAGACCTGTGGGGGGGGTACATGATAAGGGGGCGGGCTGGGAGGTAGAAATTTACTGGAGAAGTTTCCTGCCCTCCATAAAACTACTTTTAAACCTGGAACGGGTTCACAGGGCCCTTTTGGGGGGGTTACATGTTTAAGACACGGCTGGTTACGGGGCCCAACCATTGAAAGGGCTCAAAAGCCCCGTCAAAGCTCCAAAATTTTTTTGAAATTTTTAGAAGCTTGTGAAAGGATTTTCCAAAAAATTTTAACCCAAATTTTTACATTTTAAAGGGGGAAATTTGTTACCAAATATTAATAAAAAAAAGGGGAGCCCGTTTGGGAAAGGGCCTAAGAACCCCACCCCAAACTTTGAAACAGGGGGGGGGGGCCCAAGAAAACTTTGTTTTTGGGTTTTTTTTGGGGGGCAGGGGGGACGGGTCACTTAAAAAAAATTAGATGGCATCAGGGAAAGAAGATTATGTGGCAAAAAACTGAAGCAACGTCTCAAGACCTCAGCCAGAAAGGTAAAGCTTGGGCGGAAGTGGGTCTTCCAAATGGACAATGGTCCAAAGCATACTTCCAACTTGGTTACAAAGTGGCTTACGGATAACCAAGTCAGTTTTGGAGTGGCCTTCCCCAAAGCCCTGAACCCCAAAAACCTATTGAAAAAAATTTAAGGGGGAAAGCTGAAAAGGGAGGTGTGAGGCAAGGTGACCCACAAGCATTGCTCGTTATTTCCAGTTCTGCGGAGGAAAAGGGGGCCCAAAAATTTTTACAAAATATTGTAATAAAAACTTTGGGGGAAGGGGTATTTCCCAAAAAGTTTGACCCCCAAATCCCCCCATTTAAAGGGGATTGCTACCCCAAAAAACAAAAAGAAATGTATGTAAACTTTGTTTTACTTTGCAGAAAGTAATAAAAAAAAACCTTAAAAAAGGGGGGGTGGCTGAAAGGGCCCCTTTGGGCCCGGACACAAGTAGCTGAGCTCCGCTCTGGACTGAGCTTCTAACGGGGATTATAACTGTCAGTATGGGACCCAGACGCCTAAGAAAAAAGGAAAAAACTCCCCTCCACACCCGGGTGTTTTGGGTTTTGGCCCCCCTTTTTAATTATTTTAAACCCCGCGGGGGGAAACCCCACCTGTAAAAAATCGGGGAGATTCATCTCCGGCACGGGCGCCATCTTCCCTGTGCGCTCTGCAGAAGGAAACCCTAACCCCAAGGGGAGAGAGCTGTGGGGTCCAGAGGGTCCCTCAAACCCCGGCCGGGCCCGGGGGAAAAACACCGCCCGCACTCCCGCTGCTTTCAGCTCCCAGCCTCGCGTTTGGTTTTTGGGGCCCGTTTCGGTGGTTAAAAGGAGGATCCCGGGGGAGGCCCCATCACAGGAACAGGTCATTGCGGGGACCAAGGGGGAACTGCTCCTTCGCTTCCCCTCTACTTCCGGGAGAAAAACATTTACCTTGGGTTTTTAGCTGTTCCCCTGGGGGGGCTCCCCCGGGGGGAAAGGCAGGGGAAAAGGACAGTTTTCCCACAGCAGAGGGGGCCCTCGCATATTTGACACGGCTTCCTGTACCAAGAGCGCCCTAAAATACCCAAAAGACGGGCCCACTCTGTGCCCTTTCTCCACGCCGGGCCCGAGTCAGAAGATGGCCGGTTGCTGAAAGGGACTGAGGTCGGGAAACTTTGGGGGATGGGAGCTGCCTTCACACTGTGGGGCCCCTACTTGTTCCATGTTTTTCAATTTGGGACCAGTCCCTGGCCCACCAAAACCCCCGGCCTTTACGAGGAACACTCATTTTACTATCTTCTATCTCTCTGAAAAAGGGGCCCTGGTGGACACTTAAAAAGGGACCCAGAGTTGCAAAACGTTACTGAACCTTTTTTTGCCCGCCAAAAAGTGACCTGTCAGGCCCCGGTCAAATTTAAAAAAAGCATGGCCCGGGGGACCTACACGAAGTGAAAACTGATGTCTCGAATCTCCAAAACAGAGTTAGCTCTCTAGAATCCTTCCAGAAGACAGTCCAACGTTCCATTGCTGACCTACAAAAGGAGCTTTTCAAAAACAGAGAGTTCCCCAAAACAAAAAAATGTGGAAACAGAAGGGCGTTTTTTGAAATAGAAATGGGGGACAAATAAAGTCAGAATCGAGGGGCCCCCCCGAAAACGGGTTAAGACCCAGGGGGTCTTCCCCTGACCTTCAATAAAATCTTTAATTCACTTCTGGGGAGAAAGAAGATGATCAAATCGAGCTGGACTTAGCCCACAGAGCACTGAGGCCACCTAGCCAAGATGCCTCTCGCCCTCAGGATGTCATCTGCCGGATTCATCATTATACGGTGAAGGGAATGATCATGAAGAAGGAAAACTTTCCCCCAAAGATCTTTTCGTATGAGGGCGCTAAGCTTACATTCTTCCCTGATCTCTCCAAGCGTACACTGTGATTGCGGGCGGCTTTTAAGCCACTTCTCACCATTCTGCTATCTCCCTCTTTTTCCGTATCGTGGGGGGTACCCGTTTGCATTGGGGGTTCGCCTTGGGGGAAAGGAAAATTTTTATTTTAGCTGCCCTGCGGATTTGGGCCCTCTTTCCCGGAGGCCCCTTGATCCCCATCTGTCCCAACCCTTTCCGGGTTTTGGGGCTTCATTTTTCAGCCGTTGCATTTAGGGTTTTCCCCCCCCCTCTGGAACCTTTTCCTAAATTCCCAAAATATAACCCGGTCCCCGAAGCCTCAAAAGGCACGCAAGATTCCCAGTGCCTCTTCTAGCCAAGAAAATGCAAGAGTCTTCCTCCCTCTGTTCCATGAGCAACTTCTTTAGACTTTTCCTTGTTATCTTTTTTTAATTTTAGTCTCTAATTGATTTGGAAGGGTGAAGTGTTCTTTAAGGATATCTATACTATCTGGTACAGCCGCCGGGTCTTTACTTTTCTCTTCTCTCCTTCCCTCCTTTGCCTTTCCCTCTGTTCTTCCTCCCCTTTCCCCTCCCCCCACTTTTTTCCTTTTTTTTCTTTCTTCTCCTTTTACTGGCGAGCTGCTTGAAGAACACTAATACCGTACAGACTTAGCTAACAGTTATTCTGTCGGGTGGGCGGGGGGCCCCCGCTCCGATGGCTTAGCGGAGGACTACCATTCCCCGAAAAGTATGTTATCTTAACTATTTTATGCTCAGTCCTGGATATATTTCGCGTTTTTGGATATTTTAATGCCTGTAGTCTGTACTTCAGATGTAGTCAGCCACTTTACCCCAATAGGGACTGGCTTAAGCACTTTTTGCTTGCCTGTTGCAGCTTTTTCGCTGCGATTACTAGACTGTCTGCCATGTTTGTATTTTACTGTGTTTATTTGTTTGCCAAGTTTATCTCGAATTAAGTTATCTTGTCTCTCTTGTCGGCTTGGGCACTCATGGGACCAAGACGGTGCTGATCTTAGGTTACAGAAATGACCACTTTAAAAATGTCCTCCTTTAATGTTAAAGAATTTAATATACTGCAGAAACGGGCCCAGATTCTATACCATATGCATAAGCTTAAAGCGCAGATATTATGACTCCATAAGAAGGACCCCCCTTTCCGCGGAACATTTCCCCGGCCCGGGAAAAAAAAAATGTTACCACCTGTGCCACATATAAAAGGGGTGCAAAACAAAGGTTTTGCTATCTTTTTTTAAAATCCCTTCCCCTACGCATCTTGGAAGGGAAAGAAAAAAAGACCTAGGTTTTTTCTTTGCAAATGGGGAATCCACGGGGAAAAGTATACAAAACTAAAGGAGCAAAAAAGCTTCTCGGGGATATGCAGTTGTGCGATGCATGGAGAATTACTCACCCAGATACCCGTGATTATACTTATTCCTCCCCCCCACACCAGATATACAGCCTTATTGACTATATTTTTGTTCAACATTCCCTCCTCCCTAATGTGAAACATCTCTCCATTGATAATATCCTCTTATTTTATCACGACCCAGTTCACTGCACGATATTTCTGCTGAAGGCAACACACAAAGCATTTCAGTGGAGGTTGAATGAGTCTTTACTCGACCACGTGCTCTGCCTTTCTGACTTAAAAAAAAAACCTTCAAAAAATTTTTAGACATCACGGATCCCACACACCTCAGACCCAGTTAAAAAAAAACCCCCTTTAAAGTTTTAATTGTGGAGTGTTTGTGAAGCATGGCTAAGGTTGAAGCGTAAACTTTGGCATAACTTTAGGCCTCTTGTCTAGGCTGGGGCGCCCTGTAAAAGGGTCACAAAAACCTCACTAGGGATTCGGCTTGAGACTGCTGCGAAATTTGTCAAGAAATCTTTCCCAAAATTAAAAAAAGTCCGACGGTTTTAAGCGATTGCTCCAGTTCATACTATGAGTGGAGTAATAAGCCAAGCTGCCTTCTAGCAAGAGCGCTCAGAGATAAAAGGGCCTCCTTGTTTATCCCCTCCTCAAAACGGGCAGGGAAGCGGACCCTACTCTTCCCCAAATAATTTATAGTTTTTCATCAATTCCACAGCCTAAATAATCTCCCGCACCCCTCTAGTGTTTTTAGGTCAGAGATTTTAGATTAATTTTTAACTAAAACTGCCCTCCCAAAAATTCCTCGTCCCTTCGGGCTGGGAAGAGCCCCGGACCAGACAGCTACACTGCAAAGTTCTTTAAGGTTCTGGGGTCAGAGTTGGCGTCTCCTTTGCTTGACTCATTCAATTCAAGTTTCAGAGAGGTGCCCTTTTCCCCCTTCCTTTCTGCAGGCGTTTATAACAATAATCCCCAAAGATGGAAAAGACCCTGACTTGTGCTCGAGCTATAGGCCTATTTCCTTGATAAATACAAATGCGAAACTTTTTGCCAAATTACTTGCTCTGTGCCTCAATGATATTCTCGGGGACCTGATACACTTGGATCAGGCGGGCTTCGTCTCGGAGCGAGAGCTAGGGACAATACCCTTAAGACGTTAAAACTAACACGCCATGCATGTTACTGTCCATAGATGTCGAAAAGAAATTTGATAGGGTGGATTGGACCTATCTGCGAGAGGTTCTCTTATCAGTTGGCCTAGGCCCTGTCATGTTACAAAGGATTATGTCCCTTTATCATGACCCCTTTGCACAACTCAGAATCAATGGCGCTCTCTCTTCCCCTATCCCAATATGAAATGGCACCAGGCAGGGATGCCCACTATCGCCACTCCTGTTTTAACTATGGAACACCTTTTGCAGGCCATTAGAGCAAACTCTGATATCAAGGGATTCTCGCTGAACGGACAGCACTTCAAATGTGCAGCATTTGCTGACGACTTGCTACTATATATTACCCAACCTCTCACTTCTTTGCTGTCCTTAATGTCTGTGCTGGATCAATTTGGATTGATTAGCAATTTTAAGGACAACTTGTGTTGCACTCAGTGAAAGTCTTGAGGATGAGTTTGTGGCTCTTCTGCAGCAGGATTTTCCCTTTGCTTTGGCCACTAAATCATTTAAGTAACTGGGGGTACATATTCAGGCTGATCTGACGCCTGTATTAGAGGCTACTTTTGTGCCCTTGGTATTATCCATGCTGACCTATCTCATTGGGATAGGGAGGATTTTTCCTGGTTAGGCAGAATTAATATGCTAAAAATGAACGCACTCCCCAGATTACTATATCTTTTCCAAACGGTCCCTGTGTTTCTTCCCCGCTCGTTCTTTAAGTCACTTTCCAAATGCTTGGGGAAATTCAAATAGTCTAGAAAACAGCCCAGAGTAGCTAAAACTGTTCTTACCAGGCCCAAATTGGAGGGAGGACTGACTATGCCAGACCTTTAAGCTTATTAACTAGCTGCTACCGTGGCTAGAATAGTAAACTGGTTCCAACGGAGGGAGACAAAAGTCTGGATTCATCTGGAGAAAGCAGTGCTTGGCGCCCCCTTCTCTGCGCTGCCATGGCTTAGATTAACTGGGAGACTGCGAGGTGGGACCTCATACTACCCTTTTATTGCGCAGACCACATTGCTAACATGGTGGTCCTATGGCTCAACAACTAAGCTATTAACGTGGGGCGGACCTTTGACCCCGATCCGCGGTAAGCCTGAGTTGGAAAAGGGCATTCTTTAGAGATCTTTTAGCTGATTTGAGCTTGCGCCCGCTGGCGGAGGTTGTGCATCTTCTGGGCCTCCCATCATGTTCTTGGTTACAATATATAAGGCTTTATAAATACTCAAATAATGCTACTTGAAATTTCCATAGAGCCTTGACTCCGTTTGAATCTCTATGTGCTGCTCAAATCCCCGCCTCTCACTTGATATCTCAGGTATATGATCTGATTGTGCAGTCAATGACTCGAACCGTACCCGTGTACCAGGGTAGATGGGATAGGGAGTTAGGAAGCACCATAACGGACAAAGAGTGGGCCCAGTAATATAACCTATCTTATAGCTCCAGATTTTCTTGCAAATTACAATAACTTAATTTCAAAGTCACCTCACGCTGGTACCTAGTACCCACCCTCCTTAATAAAATATACCCAACAGCCTCGGGCAGTTGCTGGAGATGCGGATCAGCAGTTGGATCTATGACCCACATTTGATGGGAATGCTCATCCCTGCAGCCCTTTTGGGTTAAGGTTATCGATCTTATTAGCATTATTACAGGGATATCTCTTCAAAATGATCCTAAGGTATTGCTATTACTAATTATCCGCTTACGAGCCGTGCTCTGAAATGCAGTGAGTTTGTCTTTATTCTGATAGCTGCCAAAGCCTTGATCCCCCCATTGTGGCGTTCTACGACCTCTCCTTCAATAAGTGACTGGTTTAAAGAACTCTTCTTTATTCAGCGGATGGAGGAAATTTGGGCTGACAGTAAACAGTTATCAATCAAGCATCTCCAAACATGGAAACATTGGATAGCCTTTACTGCCACCTCAGAATACTTAGCATATAAATAGTCACTCATGTTAATACTTATAGAATATATGATGCTACCATGCGTTCTTCTCTGGACCCCCTATATCTCTGGTGACCTGGGATCAGTTCTGACTTCATTAATGGAAATGCCCTGTGACATGTTGGAGGTAATACTCGTTTATCGACTCCATTGAGTTTACTTGGTTATTGTTTCTTATTATTCTGTTCTCGACTCCGTCTTTTTCATTTGTTAGTGCAGAGCCAGTCCCGCTCCTTTTTGGTTGATTCAAATACCTCTTTTATTTACTCTGATGGTATGTTAGAGCGCGCAATGTATAGTTGTTGCTGCATACACATTCCAAAATCAGCAACACACTATCAACTAAAGAAGCTATCAAAGGGGACATAGGAATCTTTGAAAAAGCATTTCTGCTATCTAGAATATATGAAAAAAACTTCTGAGGTTCTCAATTCACACTGAGAACCTAGATATCAGAAATGCTAGATAGCAGAAATGCTTTTTCAAAGATTCCTATGTCCCCTTTGATAGCTTCTTTAGTTGATAGTGTGCTACTGATTTTGGAATGTGTATGTACGTTACAACCTACCAGTGTGTACCTATACTCATTTTTTCAAAAGTGTTTTTTGTTTTTGATGTGCAGAACCACATATTGTTTGTAGTCTGTATGTGGAGGAGTGACTGCCTCCATTTTGTTTTTTTGCACTCCACCCACCTTCACAGACTTTTTAATCAGTGCAGTGTAACTTGTAAGCTGGTTCCTTCATTCCCTGGATTATGGAGGTCTGAATAGGACCTAAATTAGAGGTAACAATAGTGTAGGACCACCTGCCTCAGGTCCTGTTGAAGTTTGGAGGTGGCTTAAGCAGTTTAAACCTCAGAAGTTTTTTTCATATATTCTAGATAGCAGAAATGCTTTTTCAAGGATTCCTATGTCCCCTTTGATAGCTTCTTTAGTTGATAGTGTGCTGCTGATTTTGGAATATGTATGTACATTACAGCCCACCAGTGTGCACCTATGCTCATTTTTTTCAAAAGTGTTTTTTTTTTTTTGATGTGCAGAACCATATATTGTTTCTAGTTGTTGCTGCATGTATTATCTATCTAAACAAATTGTCTTGTGAAAATCACCTGATCAATGCTTGCCATTTGATGTTATTGTATGTTATGTTTTTTATCCTTTTTTTATTCTAAATAAAAACGCTTGAATAAGAAAAAAAATGCCTTAAAGTCTCTCTCCATTATTCTGGCATTTGGTAAATATAAATAGTTTTGGTTCCTAATTGACCTAAAACGGGGAAGGTTTATTCTGATTTCCTGTCAGACACAAATATCTTAGAATCCTGACTTTTCCAGCACCTCCCTCCCTGCCCCCTGGCTATAGGGAGCCATACAGGTAGACAGGGGTTAGGTGGGCTATAGGGGCCATATAGGTAGGTCAGCAGGGTTTAGGTAGCTATAGGGGGCCATATAAGTAGATAGGCAGGCTTCAGGGGGGCTAGGTCGGCACGCTTTAGGTGGTCTATCGGCGCTATATAGGCAGGCTTAGGGGGGGCTAGGAAGACAAGCTTTAGGCGGGCTATAGGAGCTATATAGGCAGGCTTAGGAGGGCTTTAGATAGTCAGGCTTGGGGGGTTTATGTAGGCAGGCTTAATGGGCTTTAGATAGGCAGGCTTAGTGGGGCTTTAGATAGGCAGGCTTAGGAGGGATTTAGATAGGCAGGCATGGGGAGCTTTAGATAGGCAGGCTTCGGGGGGGCTTTAGATAAGCAGGCTTAGGGGGGCTTTAGATAGGCAGGCTTAGTGGGGCTTTATAGAGGCAGGGCAGGTAAAATAAGAAATCACTTGGTCCACACTCCCCCAATGCGCTGCAGCCTCTCTGCTCAGCGTGGGCGGCGCGGTGATGTGACATTACTGCGACCCCCACGTGATCACAGAGAGCCGGCAGGGAAAGAAGCAGAGCGGCAGCGCTCCGCTCTGTTATCTCCGGGCAGCGCTGCCTCTGAACGCTCGGGCCGGGTCCCGCAGCTCTGCAACCACCGCAGTGAACTGTTATGTTCACTGCCGGCGGGCCCAGGAGTGGCATTACCAGGGTAGCAGACATGATAGCAGCTTCCCTGGGGCGCGGGCCCCCTAAGCGACCAGGCCCCGTGGCAGTTGCTTCATCTGCTACCCCGGTAGTTACGCCCCTGATAGGATGGGGAACAACAGGGTCTGTATCCAGCACAGGTGTATATCCAACTCTGACATGATTGTATTGTACAGTCAGTGCAGCCTCCATACTGAACCATCATAATGTCTGTGATCTGCTTCTTCCCCTAAGGGCTTGTCCCCACTGCACGTGTTTTCACCCGGTTTTACAGACGGTTTTCGGTATTGAAAACCGTCTGTAAACTGGGTGACAACTTTTAACATTGACGTCTATGGAAAACGCGTGCACCAGTCCTCACTGCACGGATTTTCCGGCGGACGGTTTCTTAGACCGCCGGTGGTCCGAAAAACATAGAACATGTTCATTCTCCCGTCTGG
Organism: Phyllomedusa bahiana; assembly: GCA_025379985.1. NCBI lineage: Eukaryota > Metazoa > Chordata > Amphibia > Anura > Hylidae > Phyllomedusa > Phyllomedusa bahiana. The sequence goes on along the minus strand of JAODAL010007489.1, from coordinate 112,726 downwards.
TTTTTGGGCGGAATATGAACATGTCTATGCGAAGGGGGTGGGCTTTCACGGAGAAAAGCCGTCCCCCTGCGGCCAGGTGGACGGCCGCAAAACAGAGCATGTAATAATCATCCGACCTGCACTTGTGCTTTGCTGTGTGAACGGCCCCTAAGGCTGCTCTTCTTTCACCAGTATCTCCAGTACATATGATCTCTCAGCTCTATAGAGTTCAGTAATGGCAGATATGTAGGTATGTAAATATATATATATATATATATATATATAATATATATATATAAATATATATATATATATATATATAATAAAAAAAAATCCACGGCACTCCACAAAGATAGATCAGGCAAAAAAGCTGTTTATTCCTCCATGCCACAAAGCGACGTTTCAGCTCTCTCACAGAGCCTTTGTCAAGCAATTTTACAAGTGATAATGAACCATATATATAGAGAGATATAACAATAAACAGATAATAATCAATCATCGTAATATTCACAATAATGGTGTACACCAACAGATCCAGTGAATCAATCAATATGTAAATTACATCAATATTCAATATAAAGTGCAAAGTGCTAACATAGCCAAACTATATTAATGTAGCCGATCAAAACATGATTATAATTACATAATTGTGCAATAAAAAGGAGGCGGGGAACAAAAATAGACTCACACGTAATTGTAGACACAGATGCAAACCACGGCGTCCTATAATACTTAATGCGCATGCCCAGAGACTCGACAGTGATTGGTTAAAGAAAGTCCATGGTAACCAGACGCGTCTGTCTCCCGGACCGCAGTGCGCTTGCGCACTACGCGCTGAGACAGAAACTGAAGCAAGATAACAGATTACACACAGGTACAAAGGAAAGGGAACTAGTTTATACCGTGATGACTAATAAGGGGGGGCTCATGCAGCGATCCATCCCACAGGAGAGAGGGCCACAGAGCTAAAATGACTCAAGACGGTAATCGGTCCACAAAGTGGATCGACCCATCAAGATACATTAACCCCCCTAAATATCCGGTAATGGCGCACTCCAGCACCTATTATACTATCCCATATACCTAAGTAACCCGACATATTTATGGCATATACAACCACATGTTTATTAAAGGCATATATAATGATACAGTGGTGTACTCCAACACCTAATTCCAAGATATAATAAACATAGTATCATGGGCGATTAAAGCGCAAATGTATTAGGACATCCATAAGAAAATTGTGTGAGCCCTTTTGTCCCGGTCTCCTTGTACATCTTCCAAAGAATAATAATGTGATGAGTAATATCTAAAAAGAAAAAAGAATAAAATAAATAATCATCAAAAAATAATAATAAACAAATCACGTTTATACGGAGAAAATACAGGGAATCCTCGTGCAAGCCTTATTACATTTTATGAGAAATAGTGAAATCCACATTAAGTCCATTTGGTCTAAGAGTATTAAGCCGAAAAATCCATTCTAATTCACGTTTTTTAAGAAGAGTTAAACGATCCCCACCCCTTTTGGGCATTGGTACATGATCAATAATCATAAATTTGAGATCGCGTTCTGTATGACCTAAATCTGAAAAGTGTTTTGAAACAGGCAAGTCCTGGCGTTTCTTGCGAATTGTATGTCTATGGTTATTTAGACGTGTGCGCATATCGCACTTCGTCTCTCCTACATAAAGCAGGTGACATGGACACCACAGCACATATATTATCCAATCTGAACTACACGTCAGGAAAAACTTAATTTTAAATATAGCTTGAGTAATAGGATGAATAAAACTCACACCCTTGTGCATAAATGGACAGTTTACACAACTAAGACAGGGAAAACTTCCCTTTCTAGTCAATCCTGTCATAGTAGATTGAGACAAGGGTTTAGAAGCAGTCATCGGTCTAACTAACTTGTCACGAAGATTTGGAGGTCTACGATATGAGGACAGCGGAAGAGATTGAAAATCCACAACATCAGGAAAGCTACGTTGGATTATGGACCAGTGTTTATTGATAATTCTATTAATATAATAGCTAGCCTCATTGTACCCTGTAACAAAACCAATAGTTTAAGACGTTCCTTCGTTTTATGCTGAAATGTACAAGAACGTTCCAAATTGCGAACAGTATTAGCATGGTAATTCAATAAGGAGGGGGGATAACCTCTTCTTTTAAAGTTATCAACCATAGAACCTAAAGATAGTTCAAATGCCTGATCTTCATCTACAATTCTCCTTACCCTCAACATTTGGCTATAAGGGAGAGATTTTATCATAGCTTTTGGATGAAAACTCGAAAAATGTAGCAAATTATTTTTGTCAGTATGTTTAACATGCAATTTGGTTGTTAACCGATTATTGCAAACAAATACATCTGTATCAAGGAATTGAATATTTTCCATAGAGTATGTCAAAGTAAATTTAAGGTCCTCATCAACAGAGTTAAGGTAAAGATGAAATAACTGTAACTCGTCCACTGTACCTGTCCAAACGAGGAAGACGTCGTCTATGTATCTCCACCACCCAAGGATATTCCTGAAGTGGTGGGACACATAGACAAAGTCCTCCTCAAAGAACCTCACAAACACATTGGCATAAGTGGGCGCAACATTTGTGCCCATAGCTGTTCCCATTAATTGCAAATAAAATTTATCCTGAAAAGAAAAATAATTGCATGTAAGAACCAAATTTAACAAAGATAATAAAAATTGCTGACTGGCTTCTGTAAATTGACTAGAGTCCAGTACTCTTTGTATACACTTCAAACCCTCTTCATGTCTGATGGATGTATAAAGGCTCACAATATCAAAGGAAGCCAAAATGGCACCAGTGGGAATATCAATATTCTGTATTTTACTTAAAAAATCAGTAGTATCCTGAATATAAGACTTAGCCTCCACTGCATGATGTCTAAGGACTTTGTCAAGGAAAATAGATACATTGTTGAATACAGAACCCCTCCCAGAGACGATCGGTCGTCCTGGAGGGTTTTGAATGGATTTATGAATTTTGGGCAAGAGATACAGCACAGGAGTAATTGGATGTTTGACAATGAGATAATCCCTCAAATCCTGATCTATTAAATTAACAGAGAAAGCCTCATCTACAATTGACGACACTTTTCTAGAAAATTCCCATTTAGGATCACTCCCAAGTAACAAATATACTTTAGAATCATGTAACTGTCTGTAAGCTTCTTGCAAATACAAAGATGTGTCCATCACAACTATAGCCCCACCTTTGTCGGCGGGCTTAATAGTTAAATCATGGTTATACATTAATTCATTTAAACCCTGGGCCTCTTGTGTAGTGATATTAGGATGTAAATATTTTTTCTCCTCCCAAAGAGTTTGTAGATCATGTATCTCATTTTTAACCATTTCAGTAAATGTATCAATAGCATGAGAACTGACATTGGGCACAAAATCACTACTAGATGGTAAGTCAAAATTACTGAAGCAAAAAGTAGGACAAGGTGTATCTACAGTAGGACAATTAATTCTATCCTTATACCATACTCGTAATTTAATTTGACGGAAAAACCTATGAAGATCTAATTCTAACTCAAACCAATTAACACCAGGATTTAAACAAAAAGAGAGGCCCTTTGACAATAATTTAACTTGTGTTTCAGAGAGCACTGTAGAGGATATATTTACCACCAATGATTCACTTAATTCTTCTTCATTTGCTGTTTCACCGTGGTATTCTTGTTCGCTTTTTGTTGTCTGGTTCTTCCTTGATCTGAACCGCCGACGGCCCCCTCTCCTTGTGCGTCTCTTGTTGTCTGATGTACTACGGTTTGTTAAAAAAACATGATCATTGAACGTCAGAAACCTTACTTTACTTACGCTGAAAAGAAGAAAAATCAGTGTTCCAAGAATAAACATGGCCCTCCTCATAATCCCTTTGATCTCTATACCACTTCCGACGCTTAGTTTCCTCTAATTCAGACCTAAATTTATCAAGAAAAATTCCTTGCTTTTCAAAAAACTCCTTTGCTTCCTCCGCAGACAAATGCTTTCTTAATGATAACTCCAAGTCCATTAGACGGGCTTTAATTTTGCTAAGATCCCTCTGTAAAAATTCGGTATTTAACAAAATTAAGTCCAGCGCATATATATATATACACTCACTAAGGTGAGTTTGACCCCATCAGGTGATAAACCTGTATTGTATTTCCCTGAGGCTGCAGACATGTTTCCTCCAGTTCTTCTGGTGAGAGAAAGGAAAGAAGACAGGAAGTTACATCTATTCCTAATCCACACCCTCCTCACAGTTTACTGCATCCTATGCATTCACCTACTTCTTCCTCTTACAGCATAGGCATAACCATCCTTGCTTACATCTATACAACTATATAGACAGGAGCCAAAGGACTATGCAGGCACTATAAGTCCACCTCCCAAAGAGTTGTCCTGCTCAATGCAGACAATATGCATACACCTACGCCCTCCACTTAAATTCACACAGCTATACAGATAGTAACTAAAATATTACAAAGAAGCTAAAAGTCCTCCTGCCAAAGTCATATCCTCCTTTGCTTAATTTTTTATTTTTTTTTTTGGGGGGGGGGGGGTTCAAGACTGTCTTTTTTAGGCTCACTTGTATTAGCTATCAGCAGGGCTTGTGGATGATTAATGTGGATTCTTTACAGGGCTGTTCCTAGGTCAAAAAGCACTCAGGGCGAGGTGAAAATTCTTCTCCTCCCCACCCCTCCAAAAAAGAAAAAAAATGTAAACATCTATAACAAACAAAGTGCTTCTTCTATAATTTTAATATAACGATCTGTAATATTTAGTGGGTTTTTTTTCTTTAGTTTACACGGAATACATGAAAAGCTAACAATTAGAATTAGGCATGGCACTCATAGCCAAATAATTTCCATCCATAGATGTGTCAACAAAAATGGTAAATGAGGATTTAAGAGATATCCACTTTTCTTGATTTAACATCTGCAAAAGCGTCAATAGCTGCACAATAGTCAAGTGATTCAACACGTCCTATTGATAAAATAGCCAGTGATGATAACCTCTCATCCATCATTGTTGAACATAGATACGTTTTCATCAGTTTCAGTTTGCTGAGACTCCTCTCGCTACTTGCAACTGTATTGGGAATTGCAAAATTCTCATTGCAATCCATATGTTTTGGAAAAGATCATGTGAGCAGGTGCAACTGATGTGTTGCAAAACCTCCAGAGGTGTGATAGAAGATTTGGGAATCATTGGCTGAATATATTTTAGTTGTTCACATAAATGATTCCCATCAATATTACACTGGGGTTTGTCTACCACTGGAAAATGGCTTAACACTTCTTTCAATCTTTTACACATATCTTTAAGTTTTTCTTTTTCTGGCAAATCCTTTATATTATACAGAAATCCTCAAAATTCATTACATAGTTACATAGTATATAAGGCCGAAAAAAGACAAGACGTCCATCCAGTTCAGCCTGTTGTGCTAAAGTGTTGATCCAGAGGAAGGCAAAAAAAACCATGAGGTAAAAGCCAAATTGTCCTCATTTTAGGGAAGAAAATTCCTTCCCAACTCCAATCTTGCAATCAGAATAAATCCCCAGATCAGCGGCCACTCTCCAGAATCCTAGACAATATAACTTGTTAGATTATTACGCTCTAGAAATGTATCCAGACCCTTCTCCAGAATCCTGGTCACTATAACTTGTTATATTATTACATCTAGAAATGTATCCAGACCCTTCTCCAGAATCCTGGTCACTAGAACTTGTTATATTATTACACTCCAGAAATGCATCCAAACCCTTTTTGAACTCTGTTACTGAATTCACCATCATAAGTTCCTCTGGCAGAGAGTTCTACAGTCTCACTGCTCTTACAGTAAAGAATCCCTTTCTATGTTTATGTTTCTTCAGGGATACACCAGCTTTTCATTGGGTAGTTGCAGAGAAATTTAATTTCCTCAAGACGTAGAGGAAGGCCCCTTGTTCTGGATACAGTCCTGGGTATAAATAAATCTTGAGATTGATCTATATATTTACCCTTAATATATTTAAACATATTTATTATGTCGTCCCCCCCCCCGAAGCCGTCTTTTCTCTAACCCAAATAATCCTAATCTGGCTAATCTTTCTGGGTATTGCAGTCCACACAGTCCTTTTATTATTTTTGTTGTCCACCTTTGTACCTGTTCAAGCTCCACAATGTCTTTCCTGTGCTCTGGTGCCCAAAACTGTACACAATATTCATTCCATGTCTGGTCTAACCAGTCACTTGTATAATGGGAGCATAATGTTCTCATCATGTGCATCTATGCCCCTTTTAATACAACCCATGAACCTATTTGCCTTGGCAGCTGCTGCTTGACACTGGCTGCTACAGTTAAGTTTACTGTCCACCAGGATTCCCAAGTTCTTCAGTCACTTTTACCCAGTGTTTTTCCATTTAACATGTAATCATGTAATGGATTTTTCCTCCCCATGTGCATAACCTTGCATTTATCTGTGTTAAACCTCATTTGCCATTTCTCTGCCCAGGCCTCCAACTTATCCAGATTGTAATAACACATGATACTAAGCTCTGTAAAGTAATCAACACAATAGAGGATAATCTGCAAAGATTGATATTCTACTGTGCAATCCATGTGTAAGATCATTTATGAAAATATTAAAGAGGATAGGGCCCAATACTGACCCTTGTGGTACCCCACTAGTAACAGGGATCCAGTCTGAGTATGCACCGTTAATTACCACCCTTTGTTTTCTATCTCTGAGCCAGTTGCTTACCCATTTGCACACATTTTCCCCCAGTCCAAGCATTCTCATTTTACTTACCAATCTTTTATGTTGCACAGTATCAAATGCTTTAGAAAAATCTAAATATATGACATCCAATGTCTCACCCCGATCCAGTCTAGAACTAACTTCCTCATCGAAGCTGATGAGATTAGTTTAATAGGACTGATCCTTCATAAAACCATGCTGGAACGGCGTTATACATTTATTTTCAGTGAGATACCCCAGGATAGCATCTCTGAGAAAACCTTCAAACATTTTACTCACTTACCGGCCTATAGTTTCCTGGATCACTTTTTGACCCCTTTTTGAATATTGGCACCACATTTGCTATGCACCAGTCCTTTGGGACATACCCAGTTATTAGACAATCCATAAATATTAAAAATAGGGGTCTATCTATGACATCACTTAATTCCCTTAGGACACGCAGGTGTATACCATCAGGACCTGGGTATTTGTCTATTTTAAACTTCTTAAGATGGAGCTGCACTTCTTCCTGGATTAGACAAGAAACATTTAAGTTTGAGTTTACCTCATCCCTCTGTTCATCAACAGGAAGCTCATCCTCCTCTGTAAATACAGTAGGAAAAAAATTGTTTAATAGTTTTGTTTTATCCTAATCACCGTCAACAATATCTCCCTCAGTACTTTTTAAAGGGCCAACATTTTCTTTTTGAATCATTTTACTATTTCCTATTTACTAGTTTCTAAAATTATTTACATTTAAAGAATGTGGTACAGTTGAACCGCTCTTTCTTCTACAGGAATACACCAGCTTTTCGTTGTGCTATCACCTGGGTAGTTGCAGAGAAATTTAATTTTCTCAATGAGGTGTTGTAATAACACTAAATTATACTACCCAAAACATTCTAGAAAATTATTACGGAATTGGTAGCATAAGGTTAGTACAGGCAGTAGGCACCACCTGTCTGCTTCTGTGATAAGGGAAGAAGTGTGGGTTAAGGGGACATATCCAAAAAAACCACTTCCTTTAACGGTTATTCACAGTATAACATGAATGAATAATGTAAATGGATCCAAAACATGGTTCACATTGTCAGAGGTTCTGTTCAGAACTGTCATTGTAAGTTTTCACATCTCTCATTTTTTTTTATTTTACCATCAACATAGCCGTGTTTTTTTGTTACAATTCAAATCCCCATACAATGTATTCTAAAGCCAACAAAAAAAATGTGTGGAGTGGAATTTAAAAAAACATGCACTTTGGTAATTTTGTATTGGTGGTGATGTGGTATATTCCGATGGTTGTAAAATTCCAACCATTCTCAATTTTTACAATTTTCAATGTTTTACTAGTTTTGAAAAAAAAAATTATTTTTGTTTATGCATCACACGGCTATGAGAGGCTCATATGAGGGTTTACATTTATGTGATGCCTCTGACTGGTACCTTTACATGTCACATACAGAGCTGTTACACAGACGTAACCTTATACGGTGGAGGGGGGGGGGGGTTAGTAGCCACTACATGCTGCAATGGATGTGTGTGTTTTACCTTGCAGTCAGGAACAGCCCTGGTGTACAGTATCAGAGTTCTCTCTGCTCTAAGTATAGTGCAGAGAGAACGCTTGATACATAGTGTGGGGGTGCGACGAGCGTCCAAATATTGTCGGTGGTGAACTCCATAATTCATTAATCTTCATATTTATTATTCAGTAACATAGTCTCACTTTTAATGACATACATAACAAAATTTTAAAAGAAGTAGAAAAGTAGCTGCGGTATACTTATTTTAAAGGCTGAACTGGATGGACGTATGTCTTTTTTGGCCTAACAGACTAAAAAACTATATGTAACTATGTCCAGCAAGGAGCCTCCATTCATTCGTCTGCAGTCCATGAGGATAGCAAAGAGACGCCTAACATTCAGCATAAAGCACACCTGTGCTGTGACATTTCAATGGTGTAACCCCAGCGTCCTGCGCGCACCGCCCACAAGGACTGTCGGGACGTAAGTCCAGTCTCGCCACAGCACCGCTCATAAAAGCTCCCTGAACCACCAATGCTGACTAACGGCGCCTGCTGCCTCCCACCTCAGCATTCCATCTGAACGGTGCCCCCTCCCTGCAGCTGTACTTCGCTGCAGCACCCACAGCCTCCTTACAGCTAATAGTGCGTTCTTCCGCTGCACCTTAATGTGACAGTGCCCCTCCAGCTCTCCGCCCGGACAGCACCCCCACAGACGGCGCCTTGCCTGGGCTTAGGAACGGCCCTGATTCTTTACACTGTTATTCTAGTCTTGTGCACTGCAAAAGGTATTTGTTGTGATGAAATTGAAAGTCCCAATTGAAAACAAGATGGCAGCCCCAACAAACTTCAACTTCAAAGCGCTTTCTTATGTGGTCATGTGCCTGTGGGAGAAAGTGCATTCATCCATCCCTGCATAGGATGCTATCTACAGCTATATTCTTTATGGTACTGTTAAACTGTCATGGCGGCCCCCAGAGAAAAACAGGGCTCCTTTATGACGTCATTGCCTCTGGCTGCAGAGTTCTCCACTGTGACACGCACAGTGTTCTGTCTGTGCAAAGCTTTAGTAGTTTCAGGGGCCAGCCATTTTGTTTTTGAAGTTTGTGGGGGCTGCCATCTTGTTTTCAGTTGGGACTTTCAATTTCATCACACTAAATACATTTTGCAGTCCACAAGAGGGGAATAACAGTGTACAAGATCCACATTAATCATCCACAAGCGCTGCTGATAACTACTACAATATGTATCTGTCTTGATTTTTGACTGTTCTCATTGAAATGCAGTAACATGGGAGACTGTGCCAAAATAATGCAAAGAATATGAGATGATGAGTTTGCAACAAAGATATTATACAGCATCTCTGCTGTTACATGTGCTCCCGCAACCCACTCTTTGGGTCAAGGTCACACCTGTACCTCTGGCTCCCCTGCCTGGGTAGTCTGTTTTTGTCTATACCATGTACCAGATCTTCTTGCCTCCGTCCCTTGACCACGAACCTTGCCACCTGCCCGGACTTTCCTACCGACTATGAGCCTTCTCCACGATTCTGTACCTCGTCACACTTCAGCAGCCACCGCAGACAAGTTGCTCCAGGGGTAGTGATCTGGGGGTCGTCTGCTGCAGCAAGCCCATCCTGTCTTGCCGCAGCAAGCCCTTCCTGCCTTGCCGCAGCAAGCCCACCAACGTCCCCTTACATTCTGCTCCCTGGTGCGGCTTATACCATCGCTTGCGGTGGCTCAATGGATCCACTTCCTGCGGTCAGTATAGCAAGATCCAGCCACGGATCGTGTCAAGGTGCCGGACATCGAAGATTTTTCCAGGGTGGTTGCCCAGCAGTCACAACAGATCGACCAGCAGACCCAACAGGTGCAAGAGCTGACCGCAGCTCAGCAGCCGCAACCACCCTCAGCAACTTTCTCAGCATCTGTGGCTGCAGTGACATCCGTTTGCCCCAAGCTCTACTCTCCATGCTGACAAAATTCAATGGGGACCCTAAAGCCTGAACGGGGTTCATCAGACAGTGCACCATGGACGAGGAACTGAATGGTCTAAGGTGGGTTTCGTGGTCAGCCTCCTCTCCAGGAAAGCCCTGGCATGGCGGGCCCCTCTGGGACAGTGATTATCCATTAATCGGTAATCTCCCTGGGTTCCTGGCTGAGTTCTGCGATGTCTTTGAAGAACCTATGTGTGCGTATTCTGCTGAAACCACACTGCTGCGTCAAGGGGACTTCACTGTTTGGGGAATATGCCGTTCATTTCTGCAATCTGGTCTCAGAACTAGAATGATGCAGCCCTAAGAGTCACGTTCAAGAAAGGCCTCTCCAGCAGTATAAAAGATGTGCCGCCTGGTCAGGATCTGCCATCTTCTCAGAGTGACCTAATCCACTTGGCCACTCGTATTGATGTTCGCTTTGCCAAGAGACAAGAGGAGCTCCGCCAACAATTTATGCATTTATATTTATAGCAGTATATACATACTACATACTTTGCACTTTATAGAGGGTTTGGTTGGTATATGTCTCACCAGCTTTTACATTTTGGTGATTCTCTATGTACCGTGAGTTTTTCATCCTTTTTATATACTTTTGTAATGTACCAATAAAGATATAATTTTTAATAGCTATGATCGTATGCTCTCATTTTGGTCGTTTGGTTAACACGTCTTCTCAGAGTGACCTAATCCACTTGGCCACTCACATTGATGTTTACTTTGTCAAGAGACAAGAGGAGCTCCACCAAGAATGCGAACTGGTCCGGTCACGCCGTCTATCCCTTTTTGCTCTAGTGTTTCCATGGCCTCCATTACCTCCTTCGTTGCCTCCTGACAAAGAGCCAAAGGAAGTTGACAGAGCCCACCTGACCCAGCAAGAATGGTTGAATTGACATGAGGAGAATCTTTGCCTCTTCTATGCCAGTCCAGAGCACTACTGCATGACTTGCCTAAAAAGCCTGGGAAACACACATACACTAGGCTACGTGGGAGAGGCATCCTTAAGTATGAATGATCCCTCTCTATGTCTGACCATGCCGGTGCAAATCTCTACTGTTTCAGGAATCTTGTTTCAAGCTTTGGCTTTTCAGGACTCTGGATCAGCCATTAACTTCATGGATACTTCCCTGGTGAATTAGTATCGCCTCCCAGTGGTCTGCATTGACAAACCTCTGTATTTGTTGTGATGAAATTGAAAGTCCCAATTGAAAACAAGATGGCAGCCCCAACAAACTTCAACTTTAAATACCCTTTCTTATGTGGCCATGTGCCTGGTCATCTCTGGTCATCTCCTACGTTAGCAGAGAACTCATTAGTGACTCTATTCAGTACCGTACTGAACCAGTCTCTTCAGGTGGAGGCGTTACACAAGGAGAAGATCACGTTCTATGTGTTACCGGGTTTTTCCTCAGCAATCCTCAGAGCCATGCCCCTATGCTCAACTGGAAGACGGGCAAAGTCACACATTGGGGACAAGACTGCCAGTGTTGCTGCCCTGCGACACCTCACCCAGTGCACCCCACTTCTCCAGTGACGCCTTTCAAACCTCTGCCGTGTCTGCCTTCTCCGTATCAGGATTTTTCGGATGTCTTCTCTTAGAAGCAGGCTGAGACCCTTCCGCCCATTCGTCCTTATGATTGCCCTATTGACATGCTGCTTGGTACTAGTCCTCCTTGGGGCAATGTCTACCCGCTGACTCAGGCCATGTCAGCCTATATTCAAGATAATCTCCACAAGGGGTTTAACCACAAGTCTTCTTCGCCAACCAGTGCCGGGTTATTCTTTGTAGAGAAAAAGGTTGGTTCTGTACATCCTTGCATAGACAATAAACTTGCACAGACTCTAAATTGGACCTGTGGAAGGCCTATAATCTTGTTCGAATCCATGAAGGTGACGAATTGAAGACAGCCTTCAATACGCGAGACAGGCATTTCGAGTACCTGGTGATGCCCTTCAGTTTGTGCAATGCCCTGGTGGTCTTCCAAGAATTTTTCAATTAAATTTTCAGAATCCCATCATACTCATGTGACCAGGTACTAAGATGAATAAGAAATAATTGTCTTTACACCAAATTGGAGAATTACATCTTCCATCAGACCAACCCACCCTTCCTTGGGTACATCATCTCGGATAAAGGGCTGCAAATGGACTCTGCTAAATTATCTGCCATCTTGCAGTGGCCTCGACCAATCAGTCTCAGGGTCATACAGCGCTTCTTGGTTTTTGCCAATTATTGCTGCCAAATCATTCCACATTTTTCTACTGTGGTGGCACCAATTGTGGCGGTCACCAAGAATAATGGTCACTCCAGACTGTGGCCACTGGCAACAGAAGAAGCATTCAACTGGTTGAAATCTGTGTTTGCCTCTGCACCCATCTTGTCTGAAAAAGCTGCACCCTGACACTGAAAAACCCTTTTTTCCTACAGGTTAATGCCTCTTCTGTGGGAGCTAGAGCGGTCCTTACGCAGAAAAGTCCAAAAGGCATTGCATGCAGATTGTTCTCCAAAACTTTTTCTTCCACAGAGAAAAATTATACTATCGGGGACCGAGAACTACTGGCCATAAAACTTACTTTGTAAGAGTGGAGCCATCGCCTTGTCATCCGGTTTATATATATATATATATATATATATATATATATATATATCGACCACAAGAATCTTTTGTATCTCCAGATGGCTCAATGTCTAAATTCATGACAAGCCAGATGGTCCCTCTTTTTCTTCTGGTTCAATTTCTTGGTCCACTTCCGATCTGCAGAGAAGAACATCAAGGCATATGCCCTCTCCCGTGCTTCTGATGTTGTAGGTGAAGAGGCAGCTCCATGGCACATCGTATCTCCTGAATGCCTGATTTCCGCAGCTCCCATAGACCTCCAACATGTTCTCCTGGTGAAGACTTACGTGCATCCTGTGTTTAGGAAGCGGATTCTAAAATGGGAATATTGCTCTCTGGTGGCCGGGCATCCTTCTCAGCATATATACTGTTTCTACTGGTGGCCAGATCTTGTTAAAGACATCAAAGACTTTGTGGAACCTTGTACCAATTGTGCCTGCAACAAGACACCTCGTCTGAAGCTGGCAGGCCTTCTGCAGCCTTTTCATATTCCATATAGTCCTTGGACTCACATTGCAATAAACTTCATCACCGATCTTACACCCTCCTCCTGTTATACTGTCGTTTGGGTGGTCACAGACTGTTTTTTGAAGATGTCACACTTCATACAAGATGATTACAGGGAGACAACAGTTTCTTGTTGACTGGAAGGGGTTCGGGCCGGAAAAAAGGTCCTGGGATCCAGAAGTCAACATCTTGGACTGTGAATTACTGGATAAAATCCTTCAGGCAAGAAAGATGGGAAAGCCAAGGAGAGGTACTATTACAGGTGCTCCTCAGACCCAAACATCGGATCGCGGTCACACAGGTACCCACAGCTCCCCTGCCACGGTATGGTACCGTGTCCTGCATGTTGGGGCACACTTGCGATCCTGTTTCCTAAAGCAGTTACTCACCTCTCCTTGCTCCCTGCACCGTCTCTGCTGGTAATTGGGTATTGCCGGCCACTCACCCTATATTTACCAAGCATTCCCCTGAATACCTTGCCTGATCTTCAGTGCCATTTGCCTGAGAGAAAGAAGTTCCTAGTGTGTTTTTGTCTATACTGTGTACCAGATCTTCTTGCTTCTGTTCCTTGACCACGAACCTTGCCACCTGTCCTGAACTTCCTGCCTCTCCCTGACTACAAGCTTTCTCCATGATTCTATATCTCGTCACACCTTGGCTTTCACCGCAGGTAAGATGCACCAGGGATAGCGACCTAGGGTTCATCTGCTGCAGCAACCCCATCCTGCCTTGAGCTGGGCTCTGGTGAAAACCAACGGCCCCTTAGACTCCCCTGCCTGGTGTCGGCCCGTTAGAAACCCAGTACTTGTGACAAGCCGGCAATGGTTGCTTGTTTCTTTTTCCAATCACTAATGTCTTTAGCAGGCCTTAAATCTCACAAGACTTTTTAGGCACACCTACCCACCCTTTCTTATGTGGCTATGCACCCATGGGAGAAAGTGCATTCAAACTCCCTCCACAGGATGGATTAATTGCTATCTATAGCTATATCCTTGATAGTTCTGTCAGACAGGGCTCCTTTATGATGTCATTGCATCTGGCTGCAGAGTGATCATTTTTGACATGCGCAGTATTGTATCTGTACCAAACCTTGGTAGTTTCCATTTGGGCAACATGTGTGTTGTGAACTGTTGCATTGTCTTGCAGAAGGCGGACACCCTTGGTGAGCATGCCACATCTCTTGGTTTTGATGGCCTCCTGCAATTTCCACAGCAGTGAAGCATAGTATGCCCCAGTGATTATGGTACTCTTTGCTAGGAAATCCATCAATACTATTCTGTGCTGGGGGGGTGGGGCCTGGCTGCCAGGGAGAGAAGACGCACACTGCTGGAGCTCCTGCGATCCTATCCTAAAAAACCTGCCTAAACCCTGCCTGTGCCCGGTTTTCCTACCTGCTGAGTGGGTGGGGGCGAAGAGGAGACCAGCCCGGCTGTTGGGCTCTGGGTCCGGGACCTCGGTGCGGCCCGAACAAGCCCTCGGACCGGCCCTACCTGCCGCTGGGATCTGAGGCCAAGGCTCGCTCCCTGCTGAGACGTGGTGCGGTGCGCTCGTGGATTCCCGTTGCCGGGAACCTTTGCCTGTGCGGAAACCTTCGAGACCCGCTAGCTGGGCCGTGACATCGGGGCTCGTCACTGGATGGCACGGGGAGGCCTGATAGCTCCTAGGCTGACAACTGACAGTTATGGTGGGCCTGGACGTGGGGAAGACCTGGAGCCTGACGTGGAGTGGCCGTTACCGAAGCCCCTAAGAGACAGATATTGTAGTGGGTGCACATAGAGAGGGCAAAGAGAGTTGCCTGCCATCTAGCCCGGAGAACTGAGGCCACGTGGAGCCGCCATCTTCCCCTAGCAGTTGGGAAGCATGTGTAGCCACCATCTTGTGCCGTATCTCGTGTGGTTACCAGAGAGACTTTTTGTTATTTGCTATGCATATATCCCCCATCTATGCTATATCTGCTTGCTGAAGAATGACCCCATCCTCTGGATGTTACAGTAGTAGTAGATGAGCTACAGTGCGGATTGAGCGGCGCTATTTAAAGGAGAAACTGTCTTCTCCACTTGATCTCAACCTTTCGCCTCACTAATATGCCTCCTAAGAAACAATTGGAGGCAGCAGAGAAATTGGCCAACTTCCGCAGGACAGGGCCACCCGATGCCAGCAACCTGTCTGCTTCCCCAAATACTCCTGCTAAAGAACAACCAACCAACTCGCAGGAGTCTTCCAGCCTGGATACTCAAAAGGTACTAGAGGCCATCCACACCTGTCAAACCACGCTTTCCACACGGATTGACGAAATTAAAGTGGACATTTCTCTGCTTCGTCAGGATGCACAGGTGTTATGTGAGAGGGTCACAGAGGTGGAGCAGAGAGTGAGTGACCTGGAGGATCGGGCCACCCCAATGGATGCTAAAGTCTCTGACGTTACAGCCCAAGTCCTTAGACTCCGCCAACAGGTTGATGATCAGTAAAACCGCCTCAGACGATGCAACCTGAGATCTATTGTTCTCCCTAAGGGAGCGGAAGGGTTCTTTACCGGAGGCTTTTCTTGAGACTCTCTTAATTAATACGTTTGGCAGAGAAAGCTTTTCTGTAATGTTTGCGGTGGAGTGAGCTCACCGCATCAAGCCACCTGGCACTCCTCCGCAGACTTTCATCGCAAAATTCTTGAATTATTGAGACCACGATACCCTACTGCGACTTCTGCGCGAAAAAGACCCGATCCCCTATGAAAATGTCCAAATTCATGTCTATCCTGATTTTTCATTAGAGATCCAACGGAAAAGGGCTCAATTTACTTCAGCAATGGCTAAACTTCGCGAACTGGGACTTAAGTATGCTATGCTATACTATACCCTGCCAGACTCCGTGTACAAGTGGGGGACAAAACCCATTTTTTTGACGACCCTGTAGACGCTCAAGACTGGTTGGTAAACTCGGGGGGTAAAATTGGGGGGAAACCCCCAGTGACCATCAGGGATTATTTTTTCCCATAAAAAATTCTTTGTGTTCTTTCAGTGGCGAAACTACCGGGGTTTGCAGACTAGCGCGCCACGGGGCCGGATTTAGGGTCCCCCGGAGCAGCTGCGGGGCCACCTGCCCCCCAAAGTATTTGCCCCTGCGTCCACGGGGGAAAAATCCCAGTTCATGCCGGCGGGGCGGGCTGGGGGCCCCGGCGAACGTTCAAGGCGGCTGCCCCGGTGGTGGCGAGAGGAATGCCCGGGCTCGCTTGTACTTCCCTGCTAGGCGCTGGCCCACAGTGCTGCGTGGGGACTGTGTGCCCTCATCATGCGCCGTCCCGAGCATTGAGACTGATAGGGAACCCCCGTGCTGCCAAAGGGGCCCCCAAAACCCCCCAAAAATTTTATTTTTTTTAGAACCCTAAAACCTGCCTACTTTTTATATGGCCCTATGACCACCTAAGCCTGCTGCATTTGGGGGGCCCCATAGACCATAAGCCCTGCTGCTTATGGGGCCCTAAGCTACCTTAATCCCTCCCTATATGGGGGCCACTAAGCCCCCCTTGCCTCCCTGCCTTTTTGGGGGCCCCATATAAAACCCCAAAAGCCCTTCCTCCCTACTTGGGGCCCTATAGCTCCCAAAAGCTGTCCCTATAGGGGGCCCCCCTTTTAGCCTACTTTAAAAGCCCTGCTCCCTACATTATGGCCCTATAGATTCCTACCCCCTGTCTCCTATATGGGACCATAAACTCCCTAAACCCTGACTGCCTATATGGGGCCCCGATAGATTACCCAAAGCCTTCCCCTCCCTATATGGGGCCCTTATGATTCCCAAAGCCCTGCCTGTTATTAAATGGCTCCTATAGCCATGCTAAGCCCTCCCGCCTAAATTATGGCCCCCTTTGGGGATCCCCTAAGCCCTGCATGCCTATATATATGGCCCCCATGATTACCCTATCCCTGCGGATACATTAGGGCCCCTATAGCCTACCCTAACCCCTGCCTGTCTACATTTATGGCCCCTATCCCTACCTATAATTGTCTGTCCCCTTTTGGGGACCTGTAGCCTACTAAATTTCCCTTCGGGGGCCCCCTTAAAGCCTAAACCCCTTTTTTCAAACCCCTGCTTGCCAAATGGGCCCTATAGCTAGCTAAACCCTGCCGCCATTGGGGCCCCCTATAGCCTATTTACCTACCTCCCTTTGTGGGCCCCACCACAGTCTAGCTCCCTGGGGGCCCCCAAAACCCAAATGTACTTGGGGGCCAAAATTTACTATGGGGGCCCTTCCCTTTCACCTAAAAACCAAGACCTGCTTAACTGCTGCCTACCACACAGCCACCCGCTTTTCTCTACTCGCAATGAAAGGGAAAAAAATCCCAAAACGGGTTGTTGTAGATGGAGATCTGGCTTGGCTAAAAATCCTTTTTGCTTTCTAAAGACTGGGTGGGTCAAAAAGCAAATTGAGGTTTGGGTTCAACCAAAGGGGCTGTGGGTTTCAGCCCCTTTCCAAATCCCTTGTGATATGCAGATGCAAAGTGAGGGCGAAAAGGCAAAAAAAAAAACTTACAACCCGTTCGTTCGGTGCTCTCCCAAAGGAGAGATTTTCCCCTTTTCCAACCCCAGCCTCCCACCGCAGAACCTATTTCCTCTCTCCTTTTAAGGGCAAAAACCCAAAACCACTTTCAAATGGAAGTTCTGGGGGGAAAAAAAATCCTTTTTCTTTCTCCTCGGGGGGAATGGTTTTTTTGGGTATGGCCTTTACTCCTCTGCACCCCCTGGAAGTTTTTACGAGGTGGGAGCCGTGGGGAGGTGTGAAAAAGTGAGGATTTTTAGATATTTTTTGTCCAAAACTGCAGGGAGAGTGGTGGACAGGAGAAGTATGATGGTGGTCTGGACTGAAAGCAGAAAAAAGGGGGAAGTCAACGACTTGTCAGAGAAACGTCCCCGTGAGTCCAAAAATGTAGCTGCACTGTAAACTTTTAGTCTGCAGAGTTGTGTACATGGTATCTACCCCCATATGGTGACTGTATTGGGGGTAATTACGTTTGTAGGCACCCCGTGCACACTGATACCCACCCCCTTAGGTCCTATATGGCCGGTACTATTTTGTCTTTTTAAATGATCAGAAAGTATAGGGATATTTTCAGTCACAATTTTGGTGGGAAATTTTGGGTTTCTGGGGGTTAATCGGTCCTTTTTGTTGCGTTATTTGGAAAGTTGGGTTTTTTATAAGGGGATTTTATTTTTGGTAGCAGTATGTGGTGATATGTATGGTGAGATAATGCTCCCTTTTATTATCTAGTAACTGCATGTCCTGGTAAATGTTTGTGGTCGGGGAGGCAGGCGAGGGGCCCAGGCTTCTCTAGTTACGCCCCAGGTTCTATTGGACTTTCTAACAGTATTCGTTTGAGCACTATTATATTTCAAGTCATGGTTAAGTCTCTGATGCTTTATTCTACAAATATATGAGAGTTCCACCTCATTTCCCGCCCCTTTTACCCCACCACCTCTCCCCCCCCCTTTTTTTTCTCCTTCTTTCTTTTTCCTCTCATTCTCTCTCTCATTAGTGTTGGGCTTGCCCGCTTTGTGTGCGATTTATCCCATGGAATGAGTTTCCATTCTGTGAGGCACTTCTCCTGATATTTATCGTTTACATCCTGATTCTTGAACGCTGCTTGATTGGCACCGGCAGCTGATTGTTGTTGATCTGGGCATACTTTTGCCTTTTGTAGGTTAAATATGGTTATAGTTTGGGTCATGCATTCAGAGGTTGGGGATTGGATGTGGGGTGGGGGACAGTTTCAATGGTTTTTCAATATTGTGTGTGTGCTGCCCTGGACCGAACAGTTTCCCAGTTGTGCTGGGTGGACATTGTGAAAATTTGATGTCCTAGGTGGGGGAGGGAGGCCTTTAGGATATCCTGAATATCCTTCTTCTCTAGATACACTATGGCTCCCTTGAAATCTCTCTCTTGGTAACGTGGAGGGGGGCTAAAATGTCCGATAAGGGTTAATTGGTGATGAGGGTTGCTTAAAGTTTCATGGCTGATATTATTTTTATGGGTCTTCAAGGATACCCACCTGACTAGCCCTAGATCCCATACACTTTGTACACCGTGGGTAGGATGGCTTTATCACTCAGATTATTCCCCCCGTGCAAGTGGTGTATCTGTGCTAATACGTAAGAATGTGCTTTTTCACCCAGACACTATTGAAATTGACAAGCATGTTTTCATTTATTGTTATATTGACAATAAACCACTGCTTTTGGTTAATACTTACATACCCCTCCATTTCAACTAGAGGTCATTCACTTGGCGATTACATTTATCTTAAAGTGGCCTAATAATTTTGTGGCTGGGAGACTTTAATTCCACTTGGGATACCAGGGTCGTTCTTAGGGGCGGGTGAGACGGA
Source organism: Phyllomedusa bahiana (assembly GCA_025379985.1). Lineage (NCBI taxonomy): Eukaryota > Metazoa > Chordata > Amphibia > Anura > Hylidae > Phyllomedusa > Phyllomedusa bahiana. The sequence continues at coordinate 92,989 of JAODAL010007489.1, read as the reverse complement.
CGATCGCCCGGGGCTCCGCTCACCCGCCTCTCGGTTAGCCCTGGACTCTGCACGGCCGTTGTATAACAGCCGTTCAGAGTCAAACCCAGCAGCTGCATACACTTCGTACACTCCCCTCCTGCCTCCCCCCTGTTTGTATCAGCGCTCAGTCAGAGCGCTGATACATACACAGCATCGTAGGGGGCGCACGGCTTTCTCCCCGTCCCCTGCGACACTGGGTCTCAGCTCCCATCCGTTCCAGGAGACCCCGGAAGCTGAGTGTAAGCGGCATGATGATGTCACGCCTCTTACACTGAATCCCGGCTCCTGGCCGCTGCAGGGATCCTGGAAAGGTAAGTAAGTTTTTTTTATGTTATTATCCTTAGCTACAGGGGAGAAAACTTGCTACAGGGGAAAACTGGCTACAGAGGGGGAAAACTGGCTACAGGGGGGGAAACTGGCTACAGGGGGGAAAACTGGCTACAGGGGGGGAAACTGGTACGGGGGGGAAAACTGGCTGCAGGGGGAAAAAATGGCTACAGGGGGAAAAAACTGGCTACAGGGGGCAACCTGCTACAGGGGGCAACTGGCTACAGGGGGAAAACTGGCTACAGGGGGCAACTAGCAGGGCTCCAGGGGGGAAAACTGGCTACAGGGAGTAAAACTGGCTACAGGGGGCAACTAGCAGGGCTACAGGGGAAAACTGGCTACAGGGGGCAACTAGCAGGGCTTAGTAGCAAACTGACTAATGGGAACTTCTTGGTCTGGGCATTAGCTGGCTACAGGGGGCAAATGGCTACAGGGGGCAACTGGCTACAGGGGCAAATGACTTACAGGGCTACTTTCATGGCTACAGGGCAATAGCTGGGGTATGGGGGCAAACTGGAATACAGGGGCAAATAGCGAGCTACAGGGGCAAATAGATGGCTACAGGGGTAACTGGATACAGGGGGTAACTATCATGGTTACTGGGGCAACTGGCTACAGGGGCAACTATCATGGCTACAGGGCAACTGGCTACAGGGGCAACTATCATGGCTACAGGGGCAACTATCTGGTTACAGGGGGTATTACATGGCTACAGGGGCAACCATCTGGCTACAGGGGCAACTATCATGGCTGCTGAGGCTACTGTCTGGTTACAGGGGGGTATTACATGGCTACAGGGGCAACTATCTGGTGGAGCATTGTGGCGCATTATTTTTCAATGCCTGGCATCCCTGCACAAAACCTCTCTGGGCAGGGTGCATTATATAAGGAAGAAAGGTTTGAAGTCGGGTTGCTAAGATTTTGGTTAAAAATTTGTAATCACTGTTAAGCAAAGGGTTTGGTCCTTGCCCGGTTTATGGACTAGAATGGTGCATGACTCCGAGAATAGCTCCATTGCTCTCTGATCCTGATATATTGCATTGTATAGGCCAGTCAGTATTGGTGTAATTTCAACTGATAAAAGCTTGTAATATTCATTGCCATAGCCATCCGGCCCAGGCGATTTCCCACTGGCTGAGGATGCTATGGCTGTCCTCACCTCTTCCTCTATAATCGGACCATCTAGGAATGCCTGCTGTTCCTCATTAAGGCCCGGAAGGTACCCCTCAGCTAGGAAAGACTATCTGATCCATCTCAGTCGGTGGTGCTCTATAGAGATCCTCAAAGAACTCAACAAATAATCTTGAGAACTTCTCAGGCGCTGTGTGTCGCGCCGCGGAGGCAGGATCCCTCAGGGTCAGTACTGGTTTGCGACTACGTTGTGTCTTAGCCAATTCCGCCAACATCCGACTGTCCCGATTCGCCCCTCTAAAATATCTATTCTGGTTGAGTTTAACTAGCCAGTTTGCTTGACTCTGCACAAAGGATTCCAGGACCGTTTTGGCTACTTTGTATGTTATTTCCGCAGCCACAGATGGGGTAGTCGCAAATTCCCTCTGCGCCAACAGCAGGGTAGCCTGCAGTTTTTCGAATTTGTCTTGCGCCTTCCGTCTCCTCCCCGCAACATTATTATTTATATGGCCCCTCATAATCGCCTTTGTAGCAGCCCAGAACAAAGAGACGTTTTCTATATGTGCCAGGTTATCATCTACGTAATTAGTCCAGTGTACCTGCAAAAAGGATTTAAAATCCTCAGATTGTAACAGGTAGCCCGGAAATCGCCAAAACCTACTCTTGATTTGTGATCTTGGACGCGAGATCAACAATGGGACTGGGGCGTGATCCGAAACGGCTATAGTATGAACCGTGGAGTCCACTACCGACTCCCACAGTCCTAGGGAGATAAGAAAGTAATCAATTCTAGTGAAGCTTTTATGAACTGAGGAGTAGAGCGTGAACTCCCTCGCGCCCATATTCAAGGTACGCCAGGGGTCGCAGAGTGCGTCATTATCCGCCAGAGTCAATATGTCTCTAACAGCTGGAGACAGTGTCCGAGAGGACGCCGACCTGTCCAATAAGGGGCATTGGATCGCGTTAAAATCTCCTCCCAAGATGACATTTGTATCTGCTCTAGATGATATGAGAGAATTCAGTTTGGCAAAAAAGTTCGTATTAGCTAGGTTAGGGGCATATACATTAATCAGTGTGTACGAAACACCCTGTAGCAGTATCTTTAGCAGGATATATCTACCCCCTTCATCTTTTACCTCTTCCTCTACCAAATAATCCAAGCCCTTTCGAAACAAAATGGCTACCCCCCCTTGATGTAGAGGAATAATTGGCCATATGGCAGGATTCCAGCCAAGGGCAGCACAGACCCACTATGTTATCTTTCTTCCAATGTGTTTCTTGTAAAAAGGTTATGTCAGGTTTGAATCGCTTTAAGTGGACGCTCACCTTCTTTCTCTTAGTGGGGGTGTTGAGTCCTGCCACATTCCAAGTAAGTAATTTGATGGGTCCCTCTGCTGAGATGCCCGCCCCATTTACTCTACCTGTCATGTTACTCTACTCATCTGCTTTTGTAAGCTGTAGATTCTTTCAATTTGCAGTGTCCCCACCGTCCCAGCGAGCGATGGGATGCACCTTGAGATTACCAGCCCTGTCACGCCTGAGGGGGCGAACCCGGAGAACGAAGCACGCACAGTTATCAGAAACAACATAAGCAAGAACAACAAAAACATACGGGACCGAAATCTGACCCACTGAACTAAAAAAATATTAACCTGATTCGGCAATTGCATTACAGCAGTAGATCAAAAGACCCCTAGAGCCATTATTTCCCTGCGTCTCCCTGTGTATCGTTATTTTTCTAACTAACCCTCCTCAATGTGAAAGTGGCGCCTGGCTTGGGCCGGATCCTCGAAAAATAACTGCCGCCCTTCCATCTGCACCCTCAGCTTTGCAGGATACATGAGCTGAAATCTTATCGCTTGCTCATCAAGGTGTCTACACACTGGGGTAAACAGCTTTCTCTTTTGGGCCACAGTTGCAGAAAAATCTTGAAACAGCAAAATTTTGTTACCATCTACTGTGAGGGTGTCGCGTCTCCTATAAGCCCGTAGCACCTGTTCCTTGATTGCCCAGTTGAGATATTTTGCTATTACCGGGCGTGGTCTCACATTTCTTTCCCCTTCCTGCCTCTGCAGTCCTAACCTGTGGGCCCTTTCAATAACATACTTGTCTGTGGGCACGTCCATCTCCAAAGCATTGGGAAGTTTATCTGTAAGAAAGGTTATTAGGGCATCCCCTGTGATAGACTCTGGGATTCCTACAAAGCGGAGATTATTCCTCCTACTATGATTCTCCAGATCTTCGATCCGGTCTCTTAACACCGCTTCAGTTTCCCTATCTTGTGAGATTGACTGCTCCACATTGGAGGTGGTAACTTCACAAGAAGTCACTTTGTTTTCAAGCTCCACTATTTTCTGCGTGTTAGCTGTAATCATTGTTAACACAGAATTGATTGAAGTATGTAGGACCTCAATTCGTTTGTCCATCATAGGAATTAGGATCTGGAGACCCCTTTCGGGCTTTTAGGGCTATAGTAAGTGGCTCACTACCCTGCTGGGGCCCTGCCGGACTCGATGGAGAGGCAGGATCAGGAACATCTAATACAAAAATCAGTGGCAAAGGTAATTAGGCTGTGCACATCTAAAATATATTTTGAAAAACGTAAGCATAGGTGCACACTGAAAAGGCAATAGCATACATCTAATACAAAAATCAGTGGCACACTAAAAACTAAGTGAAACATCAAGGTATATAGGAATATTGGAAATGCATTACTGCTAAGGAACTATATGAAAAACTGGGACTCTTGGTTTACAGTTTTTGATCAAAGATTGTATTAAGCTCACCTCCCATAGCGTCAAGGGGGATCCCAGAACAGGTGAGTCCCTAACCACTAACATGTTACCTCACTAGGAGTCCGTTCAGACTACAACTTCTCAGAGAGTGATAGGAACTTGCAATTGAACTATCCTGCACTGGTTTAAAAGAGGCAGCAGAGTGCAGCAAGCCAATGAGATTGCCATCTCTCAAATAGACTACAAAAGATAATTAGGCTGTGCACATCTAAAATATATTTTGAAAAACGTAAGGATCAGGAACAGACATGCCCCCTGGGAAGGAGCCCGAAGAGGCAGACTCATCCACTGCAACCCTTGGGGGAGTGCCCTGAGACATATTAAGGGGCTTATTTTTCGGCGTCTTAGCGGCTCCTTTTGATGTACTAGGGGCCCTGGTAGGTTTTGGAAGGGTCACTGCAGCAGGCGAGGATGTGTGCTGGAGCGTGTTTCTTTTTGATTGGGATCTAGACAAGTATTTGTCCATCCCTCCGGTGCAGAGGGATGAGGGGGTTAGAGTGTGTTGAAAAAGAGTGTCAGGAGAGACAGGAATAACTTCAAGTATCACATGTCAAGAAAGTAGCAAATTACCACTAGTTACCTCTTTGTGTACTGCAGATGCACAGTGACTCAGCACTTCAGGAGTATACCTTGCCCACTATACCAGAAACAGATCTTTGACTCCCTCTAGTGGCAAAAGCCAGTAGACGCTTTCCTATTCAGAAAAAGAATGTAAGCTTATGGGATTACCAGCTATTGCTGTGTGACGTCGGCACCCTCTAGTGTTCAGAGCCTATGCGCAAGGATTTGTTAGAAAAAGGTTGAGAGCATAAGAAAACAGTCCAGTCCCAATATTAAAGTGTCGTCCCTTCACAAGGACCATTCAGCACCCCCTCGCCCAGAGCGCAGCAATGGTCTATGACCTGTGATGATCTGGGTCCGAGTCCCGGAGTCCAAAGTAAGCTGGTGCCACTACCCCTGCGCCCCCTCAGTGCATTGCCACTCTCCACCAAATGCGGCCAATAGCTTGGGTAAACAAAAACGCTGCTCGTCTTGGTACGGCCTGCACAGCCTGGGATAGATCCAGTAAGCAAGAAAATGAAGAAAATTAAAGCGTCAGAGGGCTGCAGCTCAAATTCGTCAGTGTCTCCTCGCGTCGCCGGGAAAGGGTGCCGAGCAGCCCTGCCTCCCAAATCTCCCTGGTGCCGGAGAGTCCACACCACACAAGGCTAAGATGGCCGACAGTCCTGCCAAGATCTTTCACTGTCCCGCCAAGATGGCCGGCAGGCTCACCGCCACGTGGGGGTCACTCTGGCTAGTGCCCAAGTCCCGGAGGCTTCCACCACCCACCACCACCTCCTCCGTTCTCTCCCCCGGTTACCGATGTGCTGGTAGAGACTCTCTATCACGGAATCGGCCACCTCTGCTCCGTCACAGCCGCCCTCCACCACCGGGATGCACGAGGGCCATGTGTGGCCGTTTGCTGATCCCTTCGTCCACTCCTGCTCGTCGTCGCTTCCCGAAGCCGGAAGGCACACCTCACTCACCGCCTCCGGCCGTCAGCAATCACCGCGTCCCGGCCTCCGACACTGCACAGGGCTCTTCTCGGGTCACGTGCCCCGTCGGATCACCTCTGGCTGCTGTCAACCCGATCCTCGGCACAGCGCAGGACGTCTCCCGGTTTCAGCGTCTGCCGATCCTGCCTTCTCCGACATGCCGACACTGCCAGGCCCCTCACTCGATCTTTCCTCCATGCAGGGAGGTGAGTAGGAGTTCCTGTCGGGAGTTTTCGCTGCCGAAGCCCCCAGGCTGACTGTCTGTCTTGGCTAGCGGTCCCGGGTTGCGGAGCAGTGTTGTCTCCTCGACTGTCCGGGGATTTCTTCCCTCTCTGGCCTCCAAGTGGTGTTTTTTAGCAGATCTCTGCGGAAGTAAATTGGGTTGAAAATAATCAAACCCAAAGCCGCAAATATAGCCTCAGATGCAGGGAGCTCTCTTAAAACACGGCTACACTCGGTAGCTCCGCCCTCAGACTGTCGTGGTCGCATAGAATTTAATGGTCGGGGGGGGGGGGGCTATTGTTGTTTTGCAAATTACTTTACATGCGGGGTGGGGGTCGGGGGGGGGGTGCAATTTAGCCTAGGAACGACCCTGTGGGATACCATCCAGGGCAGATTTAATCCCGGAAAAACTCCTGACTGCACAACTTCTCCTTCTACCCGGCAGTAGTGGTCGGCATGCGGTTGGGTAGTTGATCGGCTGGACGCTCACCAATCCCTAACTTCCCACAATTATCCTGTTTCTCGCCGGGATATAATGCGCTGTCTAGAATTGATCTGGCCCTAGTTAATAGACAACTCCTGCCTTTTGTTATGGAATGTACATATTTATCTCGCCTCCACGTCTCCTGAAGCCACCTCTCCCTTTGTTAATCCATCCTGGCAGACTCTAAAAGCTGGCGTTTTAATCCATACTGGTTTACGCTTCTACCGCCTTTCTCCCACTTTACTGCCAAATGGGTGGACTTTTTATTGATTAATGAACGCAATTCTTCTCTCCTAACAATTTGGAACGCATTCAAGGCGTATGTCAGAGGAGAAATTTTCCTATTTGTTGTCCGCGGTATTTAAATGTAACGATCCGGATATGCGGGAATTAGCCATATGTATAGGGAACCCATCTGAAGAGAAATTAGTCCATGTATGGCTCTCTAAGTACGGCTCCATCACAAAAATTATACTTGCAATTCTACAGAAAGGACCGGGAGACCCGCACCTCATTTTTCACTAGGCAATCCTTTTTATGAATATGCTGTGATATGAATGTTGTGGTAAATTACTTGCAATGTATGCAAAGATACACTAGGTCCCATGAAACCCGCAGGTATGATTACAAGTCTGGTGCAGACTCGATGGAGTAAATATAATCGCAAACCTTATAGGGTGGTTGTAAGAGGCCTACTTTGTCATATGTTTTATGCAGATTTATACGTTTCCCACACCTTGGATCTCTGATGCAGAGATTATTTGGAAATACATTTCAGGTAGAGATGAGCATTTAATCGAGAAAAGTTGAAATCGAGCTGATCTTTACGTTTTCCGCGCTCTCGATTCGCTCTGATTTATTTCCTTAAACTCTGATCAAAACTCAAGATCGCGGATTCAGATTGCACCAATTTCGCAGCTTCCTGCCTTTTGGTGGCCAGCCAATCAGTGCTCAGCACAGAGAGGGGAGGTCAAAAGGAACGTCCCACCCAGTGGGTGCGTTAGTTGTGTAGGGGATTCTACATTGACTGCTAAAATCACAATGACTCTAATTTTATCATACTGTCACTGTACTTACTGATGGACTACACATTCAGATCTAACAGACTGTGTGCAGAAGCCATAAATTGCTCTTCTCTCTGCACTGCTTTTTTCAAAGCAGGCAGGAGACTTCATTTTCCACCGATTTTTGAAAGGGAAACATGCCAGATAGATTAGTCTAGGTTAGGGGGGTGGTACAGCAAAAATTAGGGAATTCAAGACAGTATTAGTCAGAAATTTGGATGATTTAGGCTGCATACTGTATCTTTGCGTTGCCAAAAAGTTCCTTGCTGCAGTTTCTGAGGGGGGAGGGGGGGCAGCTTGGTTCTCGAGGAAGCTTGTGCAGCAGACACTGTTACGGAAATATCTAAAAAGAAGATCACTGGGATATACAGGTGTATTGCAGAATATGTCATTTCTGTGCCCCACTAATGTCGCCCCGGAGGAGTTGCTGCGAGTGTAATATGGCCACCAGTGTAGTGGACACTGTTAGGAAATCTGCCCTAAAAGAAATAGCTGTGATACACAGGTTTTGTGCAGAAAATTTAATTTGGTGCCCCAAATTTGCATGCTGCAGTTTTTGAGGGGACAGCCAGTGTAAAAGATACCGTTCTTCCATAAGACCCCATTTCACAGATATTCCATAGAAAGAATTCTATTTCTTATCCTTGTTGCTTGTCGCATAAGACCACATTTATTAGATATTACTGTAGAGAAAAAAATTCTATTGCTAGTCATATGGCTGTTTTAACTACAAGGACTGAAGCAAGAAGACTGTTGTTTGGTTATCAGAGTTCTTCCACAACTCCCCTTTTCATAGATATTTCGTAGAAAAAAATCTATTTCTATCCCTGTGTTGTAGTTGTCGATAAGTCCATATTTCTTGACTTATTCCGGTATGATAAAAAGATTTTCATAATCCTGTTTTTGTCATTTGTCACATAAAACCACATGTCTTAGATATTCTTTAGAAAAAATTATATTTCTAATCCTGGTTGTCAGTTGTCGCATTAAAACCACATTTTCTTAGAAATTCTTTATGAAAAATGTATATTTCTATCCTGGGTTGTCATTTGTCGCTTTATGACCACATTTCTTAGGCTTTTCGTAGAGAAATAAAGCTTACTATTGCTTAGATCCTAATTGGCTGTGTAAATTACAAGGAGTGACAGCAAAGAACCAATTGTTTGGTTGGTCAGAGTTCTTCTAACAAACTCATTTACACAGAATTTCTGTAGAAAAAGAAACTTCTTATTTATACTGCATTGCAGTTGTCACGTTGTTGACATAAGACACATTTCTTTAGATATGCGGTAGGAAAAAAAATTATATTTTCACTCCTGGTTATCAGTAGGTTGTTAAGACCATATTTATAAGCCCTTATCGGTAGAAAAAAAAAGTCTATTGCTTAGTCCTATTGAGTGTTGTTAAATTACAAGGACTGAACGCAAGACACTGTTGATTGGTTTGTCAGATGTTCATTCCAAGCACACCCCCATTTAATAGATATTTCGTAAGTAGAAAAAAAATTCTATTTTTACTCCTGGTTGTCAGTTGTCGCATAAGACCATATTTCTTTGATATTCCGTAGAAAACATTAAATTTCTAATCCTGGTTGTTAGTTGTCGCATAAGACCACGTCTTAGATATTCCATAGAAAAAATTATATTTCTAATCCTGGTTGTCAGTTGTCGCAAAAGGCCACATTTCTTAGATATTCTTTAGAAAAAATTATATTTCTTATCCTGGTGGTCAGTTGTTGAATAAGACCACATTTCTTAGCTTTTCCATAGAAAAAAGTCTATTGCTAGTCCTACTTGGCTGACTGTTAAAATTAAAAGGACTGAAGACAAGGAACATGTTTGGTTGGTTGTCAGTGGTTCTATCCACACCAACTCACTTTACAGATATTCCATTGGAATCAAATTATATTTTTACTCCTGGTTGTCAGTTGCGCTTTAAGACCAATTTCTTAGCTTTTTGTAGAAAAAAAGTTCTATTGCTTGTTCTACTTGGACTGTTGTAAATTACAAGGACCTGACAGCAAGAACAATGTTTGGTTGTCAGAAGTTCTTCTACAAAAACTCATTTCACAGATTTCCGTAGAAAAAAGTCTATTTTCTATCCTGGTTGTCAGTTGTTGATACAGACCACCATTTCTCTAGATATGCCGTAGAAAAAATTATATTTCTACTCCTGGTTATCAGTTGTTGTATAAGACCATATTTCTTAGCTTTCCAGTAGAAAAAAGAAAAAAGGCTATATTGTCCTAATTGGGCTGTTGTATATTACATAAGGACTCTGAAGCAGAACACTGTTGATGTGTTTGTCAGAGTTTCTTCCACAAACACCAGTTTCACTAAGAGTTATTTCATAGATAAAGAATTCTATTTCTTATTCTTGGTGACTATGTCACATAAGACCACATTCGATTAGGTATTCTGTAGAGAAATTCTATTGCTAATCTCTTGGCTGTTAATAACTACCAGGGAACTGAAGCAAGAACACTTGTTGATTGGTTTGTCAGAGTTCTTCAAAACACCCCATTTCATAGATATTTCGTAGAAGAAAAAATTCTTATTTACTCCTGGTTGTCAGTTGTCGAATAAAGACCAGTTTCTTTGATATTCCGTAAGTTAGAAAATATTAATTTCTATCTGGTTGTTAGTTGTCGCATAGACCACGTCTTAGATATTCCATTGAAAAAATTATTTTTCTAATCCTGGTTCGTCGTTGTCGCATAAGGCCAGCATTTTTTGATATTCTTTTAGAAAAGAATTATATTTTCATCATCCATGGTTGTCAGTTGTTGCATAAGACCACATTTCTTTGCTTTTCCATAGAAAAAAACGTCTATTGCTAGTCTACTTGGGCTGTTGTAAAATTACAAGGAATGGATAGCAAGAACGAACACTGTTTGGTTGGTTGTCAGAGTTCTTCCACAACACACTCACTTCACAGATATTCCTCATTGGAACAATTCTATTTATACTCCTGAGTTGACATATGTCGCCATCAGACAACATTTCTTAGATATTCCGTAGTAGAAAATAATTATATTTCTATTCCTGGTTATCAGTTGTCACATAGGACCACATTTCTTAGCTTTTCCGTAGAAAAAAGTCTATTGCTGGTCCTACTTTCTAATCCTGGTTGTCAGTTGCCGCATAAGGACTCATTTTTAGAATATTTCTTTAGAAAATAAATTATATTTTCTAATCCTGGTGCTCAGTTGTCGATAATACCACATTTCTTAGATATTACTTGAGAAAAAATTATATTTCTAATCCTGGTAGTAAATTATCGCATTAAGACCAACATGTCTAGATATTCCATAGAAAAATTATCATTTCTACTCCCCTGGTTGTCAGTTGTCGCTTTTTAAGACCACTTTTCTCTGTTTGTTCGTAGAAAAAAGTCTATTCTAGTCCTAATTGGCTGTTTGTTCAAAATTACAACAAGGGACTGAAGCCAAGAACCTGTTTGTTGATTGGTTGTCAGGAGTTCTTCCACAACACCCATTTTCAGAGATATTTTATAGAAAAGAATTTATTTTCTTACTCCTGGTGCTTGTGCACATAAGACCACAATTTATTAGGTATTCTGTAAAAAAATTCTATTGCTAGTCCTACTTGGCTGTAATAATACTACCAGGACTTAAGCAAAGAACACTGTTGTTTGGTTGTCAGAAGTTCTTACACAACACCCCATGTTAATTGATATTTCGTAAGAAAAAAATTCTATTTTTACTACTGGTTGACGCATGTAGTCGAATCAAGACCAATATTTCTTTGATATTCCGTAGAAAAACATAAATTTCTAATTCCTGGTTGTTAGTTGTCGCATGAAAGACACGTCTTTAAATATTCCATAGAAAAATTTATTTTGTCTAAATCCTGGTTGTCAGTGTCGCATAAGGCCACATTTCTTAAGATATTCTTTAGAATAAAATATATTTCTTATCCTGGTTGTCAGTGTTGGTTGCATAAGACCCACCATTTGCTTGCTTTTCACCATAGAAAAATTTCTTATTGCTAGTCCTACTTGGCTGTTGTAAATTACAAAGACTGAAGCAAGAACACTGTTTGGTTGGTTGTCAGAGTTCTTCCACAACACCTCACTTCACAGATATTCCATTGGAAAAATTCTATTTCTACTCCTGGTTGACATTTGTCGCATAAGACCACATTTCTTAGATATTCGCTAAGGAAAATAAATTATATTTCTATTTCTGGTTTACGCAGTTGTCACATAAGGACCCACATTTCTTCCTAGCTTTTCGTAGAAAAAAATTCTATTGTCTGGTCCTACTTTTTTAATCCTGGTTGTCAGTTGCGCATTAAGACCCATTTCTTAGATTTCTTTTTAGAAAAAAAAAAAATATTTTTCTTCTGGTTGTTCCAGTTGTCGCATAAGACCACATTTCTAGATATGCTTGTAGAAAAAAAATTATATTTTAATCCTGGTTTGTCATTTTTATCGCATAAGACCACATGTCTTAGATATTCCCATAGAAAAATTATATATTTCTACTCCCTGTGTTGTACAGTTGGTCGTAAGGACCAAATTTGTTAGCTTATTGTAGAAAAAGTCTATTAGCTAGTCCTAATGGCTGATTGTAATTTACAAGGACTGAAGCAAGAACACTGTTGATTGGTTGTCAGAGTTCTTCCACAACACCCCATTTCAGAGATATTTCATAGAAAGAATTCTATTTCTTATCCTTGGTGCTTGTCACATAAGACCACATTTATTAGGTATTCTGTAGAAAAAATTCTATTGCTAGTCCTACTTGGCTGTTATAAACTACCAGGACTGAAGCAAGAACACTGTTGATTGGTTGTCAGAGTTCTTACACAACACCCAAATTCAAAGATATTTCGTAGAAAAAAATTCTATTTTTACTCCTGGTTGACAGTGGTCGCATAAGACCATAGTTCTTTGATATTCCGTAGAAAACATTAAATTTCTAATCCTGGTTGTTAGTTGTCGCATAAGACCACGTCTTAGATATTCCATAGAAAAAATTATATTTCTAATCCTGGTTGTCAGTTGTCGCATAAGGCCACATTTCTTAGATATTCTTTAGAAAAAAAAATATTTCTTATCCTGGTTGTCAGTTGTTGCGTAAGACCACATTTCTTAGCTTTTCCATAGAAAAAAGTCTATTGCTAGTCCTACTTGGCTGTTGTAAATTACAAGGACTGAAGCAAGAACACTGTTTGGTTGGTTGTCAGAGTTCTTCCACAACACCTCACTTTACAGATATTCCATTGGAAAAATTCTATTTCTACTCCTGGTTGACATTTGTCGCATAAGACCACATTTCTTAGATATTCCGTAGAAAATAATTATATTTCTATTCCTGGTTATCAGTTGTCACATAGGACCACATTTCTTAGCATTTTCCCGTTAGAAAAAAGTCTTATTGCTTGGTCCTCATTTAAGTCCTGGTTGTCAGTTGCAGCATAAGGACCACATTTTCTTAGATATTCTTTAGAAAAAATTATATTTCTAATCCTGGTTGTCAGTTGTCGCATAAGACCACATTTCTTAGATATTCTTTAGAAAAAATTATATTTCTAATCCTGGTTGTCAGTTGTCGCATAAGACCACATGTCTTAGATAATCCATAGAAAAAATTATATTTCTACTCCTGGTTGTCAGTTGTCGCTTAAGACCACATTTCTTAGCAAAAAGTCTATTGCTAGTCCTAATTGGCTGTTGTAAATTACAAGGACTGAAGCAAGAACACTGTTGATTGGTTGTCAGAGTTCTTCCACAACACCCCATTTCAGAGATATTTCATAGAAAGAATTCTATTTCTTATCCTTGGTGCTTGTTACATAAGACCAGGGGCGTTGCTAGGGTCCTAAAACATCCGGGGCTCGGGCCCTTTGTGTTTTCCCGCTCTCATTGTGAAACTGGCGGATGTTTTTTTAAACGCTCGAGAAAAAACCTTCTGTTTCCTGTCACTAATTTTCTGCACATCCCACACAGATCCCGTCCATCTCCTCAGCAGTCACTGTACAAGTAAAAATCACAATGACAAATTTACCTTTTTCCAGAACTTTCTCATCCTTCATATGGACCAATACACCCTAAAGAACAGTCACCAAATTATTCACGATACATGGAAGCAAATCTACAGACAAGTGATTGTGACTAAAAAAACTCCTACAAAACCAAGCACCCAAAACTATTACTAACTTATAGCTCAAATCAATCTGCCAGGCCTGACAGAACGCGACCCACATGTGACTACCAGCTGTTCACAGTCTATTATTACATATACCACAGCCATACTGGGTCCATAGTGTGGTAGTTACTAGTTGTATGTAGATCTGAAGACATATCAGTGATTACCCTCTGTTACATTTAGTAACTCACGGAGACGTCTTTTCTGATCAGCGTCGTTTAAACTTTCTTTTCTTCTCCATCCGGTTCACACCTTCATGACCTGTTTGCTCCCGGCCAATACTCGTCCTGAGGACTTTGGACACAATTTCTTTAGAATACTCACATTGTTCCAGCAAACTCCTTAATTTTAGGTATAGCTGTCCCCTCAGTTAGGTATATTAGGGGCATGATAGCACAGTATATGGGGCCATCTGGCAGCGGTATATGGGGCCACAGGCAGGTAATATGGGCGGCCCACAGGCAGGTATATGGGGGCATGAGGCAGAATATGGGGCACTGAGGCAGTATATAAAGGAGCACTGAGCAGGTTTAAAGAGCCACAGAGGCAGGTATTATAGGGGCACTGAGGCAGTATATAGGGGGCACAGGGCAGGTATAGGGGGGCACAAGGCCAGCATATATGGGGCCACAGGCAGGTATTATTAGGCGTCATTCGAGGCAGTATAGTGGGCCACAGGCAGTATATGGGAGCACTGAGGCAGATTTACGGGGCACAGGCAGGTATATTGGGGCCAAAGGCAGTTATAGGGGGGCACAGGCAGTATATGGGGGCCACAGAGGCAGGTATATAGGGTCATTGGACGGCACTAGTATATATGGGGGCACTGATCGGCAGTTTATGGGGGCCACAAGCAGCGTATATAGGGCACAATAAGGCAGTATATGGGGGAATGAAGGCAGTATATGTGGGTCCACAGGCTGGTATATTCGGGGCACACGGCAGGTATCATGGGGGGCACAGGCACAGGTATAAGGGGCACAGGCTATATATAGGGGGCCCTACGGGCAGGTTATGGCGGGGCCAGGCAGTAAATGGGGCACGGCAGTATATGGGGGTCAACAGGCGTATTATGGGGGCCACAGGCAGGTATAAAAGGGCAACATCGGTAGCATACTGGGGGGGCAACATGCAGGCATTATTGGGGCACAGGGCAGTATATAGGGGGCCACAGACAGGGGATATGGGGGCCACAGGCGCATATGGGGGACAACAGGCAGGCATTATGGGGCACAGGCAGGGATATGGGGGCCCAAATGGCAGGCATGTATAGGGGCACAGGCAGGGATAATGGGGGACACAGGCAGGATTGTGGGGGCACAGGCCAGTATTAGGGCACTGAGGCAGGTAAAACGCTATAAAATTAACAACATTAATATCACTTACACTCCCAGGCGAAGCACGCTCCGTCCTCTTCAGCCGCTTGTCCTCCGGCAAGCTCCTCGGAGCAGGCCTATGACTGCGCTCGGTCGCCTTCCCCTGCACGAGGCACAGGGCAGCGTACGCTCGATGTAGTTATGATGTCATCGCGACGCCTGCCGGCGCCTCTGAATGGCGCACGGACGGCAGACGGCGGGTCCTCAGCGCTGTGAGACCCGCGCAGCATCGCGGGTGTAAGGACAATCTTGCGGGTCCGACACTCTGGTCTGCGGTAGGCAAGGATGCGCCCGCTCTCTGCCCCGCAGAAGCCCTCATCAGTGTGTGTGCTCCAGCGACGCACATGCAGGCTAAAGAGCCAGTCGGTGCTCCAGGCCCAGCGCAGAGGCCTGGAGCCCGGGAATCGTGCATACAGGGGGTTTTATTCGGGGATCCGGACCGAATTAAACAGCCCCTAGCGACGCCCCTGTCATATAGACATCACGCTTATTTATGTATGTATTCTGAGAAATCAAATTCTATTGCTAGTCCTACTTAGCGCTGTTATAAACTCCAGGAATGAAGCAAAACACTGTTGATTGGTTGTCAGAGTTCTTCCACAACACCCCATTTCATAGATATTTCGTAGAAAAAAATTATATTATTACTATGGTTGGCAGTTGTTGCATAAGACCATATTTCTTTGATATTCCGTAGAAAACATTAAATTTCTAATCATGGTTGTTAGTTGGTCGATAGACCAGTATTAGAATTCCATAGATAAAATTATATTTCTTAATCCTGGTTGTCAGTTTGTCGCATTTAGGACCACATTTTCTTAGATATTATTTAGTATGAACATAATTATATTATCTGACTACCTGGTGGTTCAGTTGTCGATAAGACCACATCTATCTTATCATTCCGTAGATAAAATAATTATATTTCTATTTCCTGGTCTATTGCAGTTGATCACATTTAGACCCAACATTTATTAGCTTTTTCCGTAGAAAGAAAAAGTCTATTTGCTGGTCCTACTTTCGAATCTGGTTGTTAGTTGCCGACAATTTAAGACCACATTTCTTTGATTTCTTTTAGAAATAATTATATTTCTAATCCTGGTGTTGTAATTTGTCGCGATAAGAACCACATGTTTAGATATTCCATAGAAAAAATGTATATTTTACTCATGGTTGTCAGTTGTCGCTTAAGACCCACATTTGTCTTAGCTTATTCGTAGGGAAATAAAAGTCTATTGCTAGTACCTAATTCGGCTGTAGTAAATTACAAGGACTGAATGCATGAACACTGTTTGGTTGTCTGAGTGTTTTTCATACAAACACAGACTCTTGTTCATCTGATTTTTCACGTAGATATAAAAAATTCTATTTCTACCTCCTGGTTGTCTGTTGTTGCATAAAGACCAATTTCTTATGATATTGCCGTCAGAAAAAAATTATTTTTTTACTCTCCTGGTTATCAGTTGTTGCTATAAGACCAATTATTTCTTAGCTTTCAGTAGAAAAACAAAAGTCTTATTGCTGAGTCCTATTTGCTGTTAGTAAAATTACATGGACTGATGCAAGATAACACTGATTGATTGGTTGTCGAGATTTCTTCCCTCCACAACACCCCATTGTAAGAGATATTTCATAAGAAAGAATTCTATTTCTTACTGGTGTCTTGTCACATTATAAGACCACATTTATTTGATTATTTGGTAGAAAATAATTATAATTGTAGTCCTACTTGGATGTTATAAACTACCAGGACGGAAGCGAAGAACATGTTGATTGGTTGTCTAGAGTATCTTCCACAACAACCCCGATTTCATAGATATTTCGTAGAAAAAAATATCTATTTCTACCCTGGTTGTCAGTTGTATCGCATTGACCCACATATTTCTTATTATATCGCTGTAGAAACAATATTTCTACATCCTGGTAGTCATTTGGTGCAGCATAAAACCACATTGTCTTAGATATTCTTTAGAAAAATTTCGTATTTTTACTACTGGTTGTAATGTAGTGTGACATTAAGGTCCATAGCTTCTTTGAATATTCCTGTTTTAGGAAAACATTAAATTTTAATCCTGGTTGTTAGCTTGTTAAATTAGACCCGTTCTTAGATCTTCAATAGAAAAAAATTATATTTCATAATCTCTGGTCTTGTCAGTTGTCAGCATAAGGTCCACATTTTTAGATGGATTCTTTAGAAAAAATAAAAATATTTCTCTTATCCTGCGTTGGTCAGTTGTTGCGTCGTTGTAAAGCCACATTCTTAGCTTTTCCATTAGAAATAAACTATCTGCTAGTCTACGTTGGCTGTTGTAAATTACAAAGTCTGAAGCACAGAAGAACACTCTTTGGTTGGTTGTCAGAGTTTCTTCCACAACACCTCATTAGCCTTAAAGATATTCAATTGGAATAAATTCTATTCTAATCCATGGTTGAATTTGTCGCATCACAGGACCACATTCCTTAGATATTCCGTATAGAAAATAATGTTATATTTCTATTTCATGGTTATCAAGTTGTCACATAGACCACATTTCTTAGGCTTTTCCGTAGAAAAAAGTCTATTGCTGGTTCCTACTTGTACTGTGTGTAATTACAAGAGAACTGAGCTAAAGAACACTGTTGAATTGGTTTGTCAGAGTTCTTCCTCAAAAACATACTCATTTCTATTATAATCCAAAGAAAAAATTTCTATTCCTACTCCTGGTTGTCTCAGTTGTCCGTATATAGAACCACATTTCTTAGCTTTTCACCCCCATCTTTTTCCGGTTTAGAAAGAATAAAAAGTTCTATTGCTAGTCCCCTTACCTCTGCCGCTGTTGTAAATTACAAGGCTGAAGCAGAACTCAAGTGTTGATTTGGTGTTACAGTTCTTACATAAGACCGCGTCTCACAGATATTCGATAGAAACAATTCTGTTTCTAAATTCAAGAACATTTTTATTAACGAACAAATCAAAGAATCAGATATTCAAATATTCAAGCATGCATAGAGCACAAAATATAAAAAAAAATTAACAAATAAATAAAAAGGCCATAAATGTATAAAAAAACACATAGGTCATAGTAGTATATGGCGAAATTACCCGATACTAATTAAGGCAGCAACGATGAGAGATGGTACAATAGTAAACAAAACATACAGGTAAGGGGCATACGTTTCTATAGTACCTGTAAAATATAAAAGATGAGGTGGCTTCCTTCCCTAACACATAGTGCAATATTGTACAAATAACAATGAAGGGACGAGAATTATTGTAGATGCCCTTTCACGCAGGGGGGCATTAGGAACAATCTATAAATCAATAATGTCGGTGATTGTATAGCCAAATAACAGAGACGAGGACAACATAAAGGACAAATGGAAGAGTATACTCTCATACAAATCACCGACAACACGGACACATTAAAACTCAAGGAGGGGGAGAGGGAAGAAGGACGAAGGAAGGGGGGAAGAAAAACGCTCTCTCTAAAAGCAGGACATTTTATAGAAGTTGATGGTGAGGAATAGTGGGGGAGTTTCTGGAAAATGGCACAGTGACAAACGCAGGTTCTGTTGAATGTTATCTAATTGTTCGAGGATCGGGAGATTAACTCCTCCATCCGTCTTACAAACCCAAATTTCCGGCCGAACCATTCGTCTATGGGAGGGTTGACACGTTCGATTTCACTTGCGCCGGGATCACAGTTTTGGCAGCTTGGAGCAGATGTTTAAGCAACGATTTTTGAACCTTATCAACAGACATTGGAATCATGAAAGAGCAGCCGTGCCTCTGCTTCCGGAGTATTCGGGATTTGAGACCCCCAGTATCCTCCTCCATTACTTCCAGGACCGAAACCAAGAAGCTGGCGTAGCACAGAGCAAACCCACAAAACAATGGGACTGGTCCCCTTTACCTTTCAACATCTCCAGACATATCTGATTGTGGAGGGGATGATTTTATGCAGCAGATAGAGGGAACCCTGTACGCAGCGAGAGAGAGGATTTATAGCCGGGTCTCCTGGTGCTTGGGACGCTTATCAACATTTATTGGGTCATCTGGAAGAGCGTTAGTGGCTCCCACTGAGGGAAGTGAAGGAAAGGGCCTAACTCACTTCTTCCCATCTCAGGCCAGAAAGAGGGGGGGGAGCAAGCCCCGACCACAGAGAGCCAATAATCTATACACAATATTACAACGAGTGCCTCGCGTTTACGGACAATAACACAGCCGACTCAAAAGCCGTAAGTGGCCTGCGAAAGTGAAACCGGAATTGATCCTATGAAAGAAATGGGGTAGAAGTTGAGCATACTGAAAAGAAGCCACAGCAGTGGCAGAAATGGGTTTCCTCCAAAAATATCGCCCAAGTGGTCTAGGTTTCCCTTCAGAGGACCACTGGGCGCAGAGGACGCAGGGGAGCCCTTTCGTCCACCCAAGAAGAAAACATTTGGCGAGGAAAGCTGGACCGGGAAAATCCGGGTTTATCAGTAAGAGGTACACATCGGGGCCCTATTTCCTTATCTTTAAGAGATGGGACTTCCTGTAGAGTATAGGTGGCCAAGGTTTGTTTTACGCAGAAGGGAGGACATGTTGTATCCCAGTGCAGGAGTCCAGTCCAGGGAAGTGATCCGCACTGCAGTAAGAACTAAGGTCCTCTGCCAAGGTATACCCACAGTTTGCTTCTCCATCCTTAGCCAGCGCCAAAACCTCGAGTAAGACGAAGCCAGATAATACAATCTACAATCAGGTAACCCCGTGCCACAGCAGCCTTAGGGCCTTGTTAACGGGTGTGTACGCTATTCGCGGTCTTAGCGCGTAGGACCAACACGAAAGCCGTTGAAGCATCTTTGAAGACTTTTCCAATACTGGGGAAGGGTTATGTGTTATAGGGAGGGTTTGAAAGAGTATAAAAACTTGGGGAGAATAGACATTTTTCAATAAGTTGATTCTGCCTCCGAACCAGGACAGCCTCCTTTTCTGCCAGCTATCCAGGTCCCGTTTAGTTTTACGTAATTGAGGGAGGAAGTTGTTACGAAGGGAGTTTCGATCATTTAAAATCTTCCGAAATATACACCCCCAAGTACGAGATACCCACTCTGGTCCATTTAAAGGGAAAGTTGGGACTGTATGGAAGTCTGTTCTCTGGGCTTAGGGTTATCCCTACGATAAGGACCTAAGACTTAGAAAAATTTATTTTGTTAAAACTTCCGAAGTTTTCTGATTGTCGGCGCATCAGAAGCTGGGAAGGAGAATATGGTGGATTAGTGATGTAGAACCAAAAGGTCATCGGAGAACACGCCGAGCATTTGTACTCCAGTGGACCAATCGAGATTACCTTAATAGTCGGATTTGATCGATGGCCGCCATCAGACTTCCATCACCAGAAACTACATGCAGGAGGACAGGGTTAGCCCTGTATAGTCCCATTTAATGAAAGAGAACGGGGAGGACAAGGCGCCTTTAAAATTTTAAGTGCGGGCAGAGGGCGCACGGATACAGGGCCGCAATCTTGGATAGGATAACCAGGGCCAAGACCCAGATTGGACTTGAGGAGTTTGATGACATAGAAAGGCCACTGAATGCGATCGAACGCCTTTTCCGGTCTAGGGACAGCACACCAGCGGAACCTATTGGGAGCGTGCATGGTGGATAAGATCTATCGTTTTAAGGTATTATCGCGCGTCCTCTCTGACCGGAACAAGCCCACCTGGTTCTGGGTGGTGTGTGTGAAACTATTGGAATTTAGAAGGGGATTGAGTCTGGTTGGCGATCAGCTTTGCAGTATATTTCAGATTCATTAAGCAGCGAAATTGGCCGGGGTAAACTCCCACAACTTGAGGGTCTCCTTACCGGTTCGGGATAATAGCGACATGTTGCTATCGTTGATTGAGCAGGGAAGTGACCCCAGGAACATCACTCATTACCTCCGCTCGTGATGGAATTAAAGGGCAGTTCAGAAGGCACTGGCTAGTAAATCTCGAAAGGTTTTATTAAATGGTACCGGTCAAAGCCATCTGGCCCGGGGCTCTTTCCTCCTGAGGGTCCTAATGTACCGCCTGCAACTAACCAGAGAAAATGTTCCTCCAAATGCGCCTCAGCCAGCCGAATCTGAATCCTGATGCCAAGGGATGGGTGCTGGGAAACACTCCTCGGTTGGAGTCGGGATGAGAGGGGGGCGGCCCCCCCCCCCCAAGGTATAGTTTGGAATAGTATGAGTGGAAGAGGTTACTCAGCAATTTCTTCTGTGGAATGGACCAACGGAATTTGAAGGTGGGTCTTGATGGACAGGGATATGAGATTGGGCTATTTGGGATGAGTGGACTGCCCAATGGCCAACATTCGCCCCCAATTGTTACCATATTCTATTAAAAGGAGCGCGGGCATTTCTGGAGCGAAAACAATCCCCATGAGGCCTCCATGGACGTCCGCACTCCAGAAAGTTGACGTTTGCAGTTCCCGGAGGACCGTGGGGGAGAGGGCCCCTTTTGTGCATCATTTCAAGTGTGGGAGACCCTGGAGAGAGCTTTTTTAAGGGTGGCCGCTCTGTTATCTTTTTGAGCCGAAAGAGCCCGAATGCTTAATGAGAGTGCACTCGGAGCACCAAATTTGGTGCACTCCCCATTGGGTGTGGTCTTAGAGTAGGCATCAGAGCTGTGGAGAGTCAGGAGATTGGGAGATCTCATTTTCAATATCGGTGACACATAAAGTATCCAAAAAGAAGGGACTCATTTAACTTCAATTGTCCAGACTCTCTTCTCGTTGTGGCAGGGTAGTCGAGGGAGCAAAGAACATAGGGGGCGTGGTTCAAGAACCACAGAATGTCTTCCCCAATGGATGGCGGAAAACACGCCATAGGTAAGCCAGAATGCTGGACCATAATATAGTCTAGTCGGCTATAAGAGCCGTGGGGAGGAGAAAAGAAAGAGTAATCCCTATCAGAGGGATGTAGGATCCTCCAGGCATCACACAGCTGGAGTAGCGAAAGGGCTCTTTTCACCGTCTTGATAAGCCAAGGCGGATTTCCCAGAAGAATTATCCAAAGTGGGATCGAGCGTGACATTAAAGTCACCACTAAGTATAACAGTCCCCTGGACCAAGGGAAGAGAAATGTCGACTAAGGATTCAAAGAACCTGGCCTGGCCTACATTCGGGGCATAAGCATTGATAACAGTGAACAGCCGCCCACTGATGGAGAGAACCAATATGAGGTATCGGGCCTCCGGATCTACCGTACAACTGACCACCTGGTGCGCCAGAGACCGATGAATGCCTATTGCGACCCCCCTGGACCGGGACTCAGAACAATTAGCAAAGTGCCACGATGTATAATGTTTACTCTTGATAATGGGGGCGTGTCCTCTACGCTTTAAAATGAGGTCTCTTGGATGGCAGACAATTTGTGCCTGGAGCGATGAAAGTGGTGAAAGAAACGCTGTGCACGCTTCTCCGGTATTGTTCGTCCCTTCGCAGTTGACGGAGGCAACACAAAGGTCCATTGCTGGGAGAGTCAGGGGAGGACGGCAGTCCACACCAAACCCGGACAAGCCTCAAACTCCGGAACCACTGCTGCAAAGGAGGGAAGAGAAAGAAGGGAGGGAAAGGAGAGAGGGGAGAAGAAAAAGAAAAGGGAGAAAAAATAAAAAATAAAAACACACACACCACACCCACACACACTAGGACAGATAGAACACGAAACAACAAACACAGAAGCAGGTACCAAAGTCCTGCGTGTTATCTAAACAAGGTAATTTCAGGAAATGAGAATCCTGCTAAGGGTGGGGTGAAATCAGGAGCAAGGAGTTCCACCTACTGGTGGGAATGTGGGGAGAGCTCAGGAGAGTGGAAGAGAACTCCCCTCGACCGTTCACTATGGTGCAAAAACTGGACAAAAATTAACAAATAGGTAACCAGGCTCTGTTGGTGATGGCGTTTGAGGGGAAAAGACCTATCTGAATTATCTAAAAAAAAAAAAAAAGGGGGGACAGAACTAAACAGAGCCCTAGGGCTCAAGGGGGACCACGTCAATGTAAGTACAGGGCAAGCCAGGAGAACATTAATCCTCCCACAGTGCATGGAGCACCTTCCACCAAAAAAGTTCAGAGAGACATCTTCCTGGGGGGGTTTGAAGCGGAGGAGAACGCGTGTCGGTCCCGAGCCAAGGGGGCCCAGAGCCCCCTCCGTTGGGTCCTCCCACGTTGCTCCTGTGAAGGAGCAGTAGCAGTGGAGCCCGGTAAGTAAAGAAGCAAGGTGCAAAGTCTCTTCCGCTGGGGAGGTTTAAAAGCTAGGGAATCCAGGGTCGGCCAATCCGAGAAAGACAAGTTCTTGATCTGAAGAGCCTGTAGCACCGCTGGAATGTCCTTTGCTGAGCGTATCGTTAGGGATTGCTTAGGTAGGCGCACGTGTTAGCGCGATGAAGGGTGATCCCCAGTGAAAGGGGATATTTTCTACCGTTTAATAAAACATCTAGGAGTGGCTTAGAGTGGCCCTCTTGAAGCTTAGAGTAAGGCGGACAAGTCATGTAAGATCAGGATGGGGCACCATGGCAAGGACAGCGACTGTAGCCGCTTGCCTCGAAAAGAATGTCTCCTTAATAGCGAAGACAAAAGTGGTACCACGTGCACACAAGACATCTCGTGGCCTGTGGATCATCAAGGGTATATAAGGGGGCCTTAGGCTCTGTGAGCTCTGTTCCAGTTCGATATGGGCTGCAGGTGGACGCCTAGAAGGCTAGATTTGAAAATAGTGTGACCACTGTGACAGAGCATCTGCGTTAGGAACCGATTCTGGTTGAAATGGCCCCTGATGTGCCTGGTTGTGTATGCCGAACTGCTGGATCTCACGATGTCAATCCTTAAATGCATGGGAATAGTTGTGAGACGTGTGTTGTGCCACTTTATCAGTAACGTAGCCAGGGGCAGCTAGAGGTCTGGGACTGGGCCTGATCCAGACTCGGTCACTTTCGTGTGCAAGGAAGACAGATCAGCGGCGCAGTCAGTGGGCGAACTCCCCGGGTCATTTGTTGCAGGGAAATGTAGAGAAGTCGGGTCTTTGAAGGAGAGATTGCTGCAATTGTTTCAAGTCCGCTAGTGTCACCGGGATTTGATATCATCATGAGTGAGCTGGAGTGTCACCTGATAGGAAAAGAGAATCCACCTGGCCAGGTGGTTGCCGCACGCCCGCCTGTGCTACAAAAATCGCAGGTGTGTCCCAGCAGGTACCGCTTTGGCTGTTGGTAAGCAAGGTAGAGGCCATGTTCATAGGCAGGGACAGCCACTCCGCCGGGTTTCAGGGGTATGGGTCCAAAGGGTCTATGTTGGACCACTTGATGGCAGCAAGCCCCCTGGTGAGGTTAATATGTCATGGAGGAGGGGCAGAGAAGTCCCCAAGAAGGAAGAACCCAGTGGACCAGTTGGGGGATCCCGCTGTGTTGCAAATGCGGCGCCAGCAGTGTCGCTGGGTTGGGGTGGCCTCTGGACCCTGGTTTGAGGTGTCACTTATGCTCCGTCCCATCATGCTGCCAGGATTTTGCATCAAGAGGGTTGCCCAAGCGGTCATGTAATGGGATGGCACAGTGCCAATAAGCTGTGGGGGATCGGGCACACAGTGGTCAGGCAATCCCCTTGTGATCTCCTCTTTCGGTGTGAGCCTGAGAGGGTTGCGAAATGGTCCAAGCTTGTGGTTGCAGATGGGAGGAAGGATTCGGGAGAAGGGCACACCAGGCAGGGGCTGAGAGGAGCCATACCACTAAGTCCCTTGCATGAGACTGTGGGCATTTCCACTATTGCCAGGCTGCGCTTGGTTAGAGCAGCGAGCCAGGTTGACACAGGCAGGAGGTGTTGTTTACTGTGGGAGCGGCAGCTACGGATGGGGCGCTTGTATACAGCAGTCTGCTGGGGTTTGACTACCCCTCTGTGTCAGCGGATTGCAGGAGGCGCGGGTCATCATCCCGGATCACTGGCTCAGAGAGAAGGTGGTCGGTAGCGCACGGTGACTCCAATTCCAGCTGCAGGTGAGGTTGCGGGCGGCGCATCGGCAGTGAGGATTCCCCCGCTAGTCATCGGGGAAGGTGGGAGGATTGCCCATTCCTCTCCTCAGCATGCCGCCGTCCGGGGAGCAGGAGAGTGGGATGGCGCACGGGCATCGGCCATCATGCGGGCTGCGGGTACGAGGGGGCCGGGAGTGTAGTTGTCGGCTTTAGCGGCGGTGGGAGAAAGCCCCAATCTCTTCCCTGTGCAGGGCCGGAGCGTTGGGAGGCCCCTAGGGGTTCTGTTTTTGATAGTCTTGCACATTTTCAGCAGCGATGAAAAGTCCTGGCAAAAAGCGACGGACTGGAGGAGGAGCCTCAGCGTTCGATGCCTTCCCTCAACGGCCATGCCAAGGCCACGCCCCAGAAACAATTCTGTTTCTTAATTTCGTTGCCAGTTGGAAAATTATAGGGATTTAAGAACCTTGTGATTTACTGTCTTTGGCAGTTCAGTTCTTCAAACAAGAGACTGTGAACAAATCTTCTTAGCCCTTTTTAATATTTCATCTTTATTGACATGGACGCGAACTAGTGGTGGTAAGCGAATAAGCAAGGAGGTTGGGGGGTTAGGATATGGGAGATAGAGGTACGAGACAAGGCACTCCTTCACAGTGCTCCCGGAACAAACACACTCAAAACTGAGCACATCGTCAGTTGAGCCGTACCATCAGGCCGCTTGTAATCGGAGGTACATTCCCTTTTGAATCTCGCGTACAATAAGAGCGTCGCCAATTGTTCTTCAGCTGGTTAACGATCAACATGCAACACAGTGGTTTTCGGCCTCTCTTCCTCTCAGTCATGGCCAACAAATGTCTTCATCATCATCGCCTTTGGTCCAAGTTAGCAGTTCCCAACCTGATGATTAGCAAATCCACAGCCCAAATGTCAACCAATGTAACAGGACCAATGTGGATATTCCATGTTCTGAAGAGATCTTTGATGGACACAATGCGGTTGGGGTCAGAAGGCAATTTCAAAAGATCAATCCGATGGCCAATGAGAATGATTTTGTCTGCTCGATGCACCAATCGCTGATGCCGTTAAGCCTGAGGAGAGGGAAGCTGGTCAGTCGGCAGAAATACTGGAGGGGTCAAGCAACGTCTTGCCAGTGCCTGTGGCTTCTAGTCTGCAGCTTCAAGATGTAGACTGTCAGGATGAGGAAGTCACCTGTGATGATGAAGTTGATAATGACATTGCTGATCCAACATGGTCTTTTCAGCAGCAGTTGCTTGTGAGCGCCTCATCAGTGGAGGAGGAGAATGATGATGGGGTAGTGTCAGTGCGGGTCCGGCCTCAGAAAGGGAGAGGGTGGTTGCACAAGTCTGCTAACATTAATCCACCAGCCATGGTCAGTGGAAACACCGCTACTAGGTTTTCACCATTGAAGAGATCCAGGACCTGTGAAGCCTGGGCCTTTTTCGATCAAGTCTCAGATTCGCCAACCGACGTCATATGCCGGATTTGCTGTTAATGCGTCAGTAGAGGCAAGAATCTAAAGCGTTTAACCACCACGAACATGAATAGGAACATGCATCTAAAGCATGAATTGATGTGGAGGAATCACTTGGAAAAAAAAGGCCACACAGGTCCTGGGCTTCCAACCACTGTGACATCCTCTGTCTCCTCCTCCTCCTCCATCACTTCCAAGACCAAGCGGTCCTCTGCTGCCCATGTGCCGGAGCGGCATGAGCAAGCACCATCCCTAGTGCCAGACACAGCCTACCCCCGTCTCCTTCCAGAAGTGTTACCCGCACACTGTACAGTGGCCAGTCTCGCAGCCAGCCTTCCATGTACCAGGTATGGAAGCATAAGAAACGCTTTCACCCCAACCATCCTAAAGCCAATAGCCTGAATGTCAGCATTGCCAGGCTATTGGCCTTGGAAATGTTGCCTTTCCGACTGGTGGACACAGATTAGTTCCGCCACGTCATGGCCCTGGCATGCCCCTCAAAACCAGATGCCGAGCAGGCATTTCTTTTCCCAAAAATCCGTCCCTGCCCTGGTCAGCCACATGTCAGACAAAATCTCCAGCGTGTTGGCTGCATCTGTGTCCAGTCCACCAAAGTCTATCTGACTACAGACACATGGACTAGTAAGCACGGTCAAGGACGTTAGATCTCACTGACTCACTGGGTGAGTTGGGTGGATGACAATGTCTCTGGTGATGATGGTGGGTCTCAGGCTCGGCAAACACTCTTCCACACTGCTGGGATGGTGCAGGTTCCAGATTCCCAAGCTCCACGGATCGCATCACTTGCAAAGAGAAACCAGGCCGTGTTGAAATTAATGTGTCTTGGAGACTGTCAACGCACAAGTCAAGAGCTGTCGATCACTCTGCGCAACGAGACTTACCAGTGGCTTTGTGCTAAGAACCTAGCACCAGGCAAGATGGTGTGCGACAAAGGGAAAAATCTCCTTGCTGCCCTTAAGATCGGTAGACTTACGAACTTCCCTTGCCTGGCACATGTCGTGAACCTGGTTGTGCAGAAATTTCTTAAGCACTACCTGGGCCTTGACTGCCTGCTGAGGAAGGGTCGAGGTCTTTGCTCACACTTCCGGCATTCGCACCCTGCTTCAGCCCGACTGGCAGCATTGCAGCATCATCTTGGCCTCCCCGTCAACCATCTCATTGTTGACGTGGCAACACGCTGGAATTCCACCCTCCACATGCTCCCGCGATTATGGCAGCAGTGTAATGCCATTATGCAGTATGAAGTGGCGTATGGCCTGACAAGCAGTGGTGCAGGCTTCGCGGTGTTGCGCCATAGAGAGTGGAAGCAGGTGAAAGATCTCTGCAGCATCCTTGCCAGTTTTGAAGACACCACCAAAATGGTCAATTGTGGTGATATTTGTACTAGAACCAGTGTTAGACACTCTGAAGCAGCAGGTCCTAGCAGTGATCGATGAGGAGGCGGACAGAGATGTGGGCACAGAGCCTTACTCGCCGTCGGATGTAGAAGGCCCGACTGTTTCCCAAATTTATAGATCTTCTTTGGGTGGTGGTTCGGGGTCCAGGGATTGTGCAGGGCAGCACTGCAGCTTTCAGAGTACAGCGTATGAGGCTAGCCAGGGCTGTGGTGATGCTGAGGATGTGGAGGAGGAGGATGAGGCATGGCTGGACACCGACTGTACCGATGTCCCTGCAGTGGTAAGAGGTTGGCACAGATTTGAGGAGGAGGAGGAGGAAAAGAGGAGGAAGATCTGTTTAGTGCCCCTCGACCCCGAGTCTTGGGAAATCCTGGCTGCATCTCACACATGAGTGCTTAGATGTATATTACCTGCAGCATGATCCACGCATCAAGGCAATAAAAATGAACAGCAGTTACTGGGTGGCCACCCTCCTTGATCCATGTTACAAATCGAAATTCAGCAAATTTCTTCCACCCACACACATTGACAGTAGAATGCAGTATTTTAGACAGTGCTCATTGATCATCTCGAGACATCTGTTGCGTCTCCTTCACGTTCTAATGTCACGGTGGAACAACATCAGCAACGTGCCAGCAGTAGAGTGGCAGGTAGCAGCAGCAGCAGGCATTGTGGCAGAAGTCTAATGGGTAAAATGTGGCAATTGTTAGTTACCACCTCACCAACACCTGCAAGGCAGGGCAGAATTGAGATACACAAAGACTACCTTAAGACCTTGGTCCATGACTACCTGTGTCTCAACACCGATGTTTTTGGACTTGGTCTGGACCCAATTGACTTCTGGGTGTCCAAACTGGATGAATGGCATGAGCTTGCTCGGCACGCCATAGAAGTGTTATCCTGCCCAGCAGCTAGCGTAATCTCTGAACGCACTTTCAGCACAGCTAGCGAGGTGATAACTGACAAACATATTCGGCTTTCCCCTGAGAATGTTGATCATTTGACTTTTATCAAAATGAATCAAGCATGGATCTCTGATGATTTTGTTGCCCGGTTGCCAAGATCAAAGATTAGCAAACTGTAGGAGGTCTACTTCACAATGTGAAATACACATTCCTCATTGAAAAACAAAAATGGTCATATTGAAAAGACTTTTTTCAAAATACTCATTTCTTATTGCAAATTGTATTCAAAAGGTCATTGGTTTTGTTGTCAGGCGACTGTACAAGACACCAATAGTAAAGGTTACATAGTTACAAAGTACATTTGAAAAAAGACACGTGTCCATTATGTTCAAACAAGGGTGGGGAAAAAGTGTGTGAAGGGAGGGAGACAAGAATTTTAAGCCCAGCCTCCCCACTGGTTAATGCCCTGAAACCCACAAGGCAAGAACCAATCTGCTCCAAGGGAGACCCCAGCTCTGACCCCAGAGCCTCCACCAGCCAGGATCCAGAATTTTACATAGCTACGTACGCATTAATATTCTTTCGTTTCAAGTAGATATCTAAGCCTTTCTTGAAACTCCCAACTGTTCCTGCTGTAACCAGCTCCTCAGTAAGGCTATTCCATAGATTTACAGTTCTTACAGTGCAGAACGCTTTTCTCCTCTGGAGATTGAATCCTTTTTTTCTCTAGCAGAAGGGAATGTCCCCTTGTCTTTTGAGTGGGCTTTACATGAAATAATTTTTCCCCATACTTTTTGTAGGGAGCATTTATATATTTATATAAATTAATCATGTCCCCCGAAGCCGTCTTTTCTCAAGACTAAGTAAATTCAATATTACTAACCTCTCCTCATAACTAAGATGCTCCATTCCCCTTATAAGTTTGGTTGCTCGTCTTTGCACTCTCTCTAGCTCCTTACATCTTTTTCTATTATACGGGAGGCCCAAAACTGAAACAGCATATTCCAAGTGAGGTCGCACCAATGCTTTATACAGCGGTCGAATTACATCCTTGTCCCGCGAGTCCATGCCTCTTAATACACACCAATATCCTACTTGCCTAAGAGGCAGCTGATTGACATTGCATGCTGTTTTGTATTTTATGATCTACAAGAACGCCCAGATCTTTCTCAACAAGCGATTCTCCAGGTTTTTCTCCCCCTAGGACAAGTGATGCCTGCAGATTATTTGTACCCAGATACAGATCCTTACATTTATCCACATTGAAACCCCATTTGCCAAGTGGATGCCCAAAACACTCAGTGTGTCCAGGTCTGCTTGCAATTTATGAGCTCTCCATTGATTGCACTACCCTACATAGCTTGGTGTCATCTGGGAAAAATAGAAACCGTGCTATTGATCCCTTTCCCCAATATCATTAAAAAATACATTAAATAAAAGAGGACCCAATACTGAACCCTGTGGCACACCACTCATAACAGGGGACCACTCAGTGTAGGAGTCATTTACCACCACTCTCTGGGTACAATCTGATAGCCAATGTTTTACCCAATTACACACTGTTATTTCGAACCCAATGGATTCATATTTACCCAACAAACGCTTATGAGGGATAGTGTCAAACGCCTTAGCAATGACTAAAAACACTATATCCACAGCTGCCCTGCTATCCAGACTTCTACTCACCTCTTCATAAAAACAGATCAGGTTGGTTTGACAACTGTAACGGTCAGGAGGTGGATCCACTGGACCACCGCAGGCGATGGCGTAAGCCCACACCAGGTAGTGGAATCTAAGTAGGTCCCGGTATTCATCAGAGCCCGCTGCAAAGCGGGATGGTCTTGCTGTGGCGGGAGTCCACCAGGTCACTACCACTGGCGGGGCCTGCCTGCGGTAGCGGCCAAGGGTAACGAGGTACAGGATCGGCAGGCAGGCTCGTAGTCGTGGACGGGCAGGAGGTCAGGACAGGCGGTAAGGTTCGTAGACGGTAGACAAGCGGGGTCAGGGCAGGCGGCAAGGTTCGTAGACGGTAGACGTAAGCAAACGGTCGGGGACACCGGTATGGTAAGACAGGAACACTTTAGGAAGCTTTCACCAACGGGGTTACACAAAGGATACGGCGAAGGCCGGCAGGAAGAGGCCAGACTAAATAGGAGCAGTGCCCAGCAATGACCAATTACCGGCGCACTGCCCCTTTAAAATCAAACTGCCGGCGCACGCGCCCCAAGGGGCGGAGCCACGCCCCGGGAGACGGAGACAGACAGAGCAGGAGCGCGGCCGGGTAAGTGAACGCCGGAGGGGGCCAAAACATGAGCAGACCCCGAACCCGACGTGCGGGACGGGGCTCCGCTGGGAGCAGGGGCACGGACGCGCCTGCGACCCGGGACAGTGGTCGCAGGGGCGTTTGTGACAGTATCCCCCCTCTTGGAGCCCCCCCCTTGGGCCCCCCTCTCTTACTGGAATGACGAAAATCTCTGGATGACGTTGCGTTCAGATCTTCTTCCTCCCGACTCCCAAAACCTCACTCGTGGCCGACCCCATTCCATGCCACCAGGAAGTATCCGACTTTCCCCTATTTCTCCTCACCGCCCAGAATTCTTTGAGACCTCTGAAGACATAGGGCGCATCAGCCACAGACGGAGTGAAGGAACGTCCTTCTGAGGAAAAACGATTAAAGGACCAGAGGTTTCAGTAAGGAACATGAAACAGAAATGGTATTATTCTCGTAGGAGGTACGCCGATTTTGGTATGACACTGGTTGATGCGCTGATGACCTCAAAGGGTCCCAGGAAACGGGACCCCCGTATATGAGAAGGCATCTTTAGGCGGACAAAAAACTAGACGAGAGCCACACCTTTTCACCCGCGGAGAAAACCGGAGGGGGGGATTCTTCTTTGTCCGCTTGAGTCGTTCATGCGCTCCGGAAGCGCAGAGCAGCGACTGACGTTTCTGGTACCAAGATAAGCCTTCATGAGCTTGAACAACAGATGCGTCCGCCGCCGGGACCTCAGAGGAAGGTTGTCCAGAGGGAGAGGATGTCGGGATGTAGTCCATATCACATTTAGAAGGGGGATACCCCCGCGGTCCACCGGAATCAAGGAGTTATAAGAGACACACACGCCATGGCAGTAAATGGACCAATCGTCTGACTGAGCCAGATACGAAAAGGCGAAGGAAACATCCAAGACCTGGTTGACCCTCTTCCAACCTGGCCGTTCGTCTGCGGGTGGTAGGCGGAAGAGAAGTCGAGCTTCAAGGCCTGAATTGTTGCACAGGAACTCTGCCAAAACCTGGAGACAATTGGACTCCCCTGGTCCGAGACAAATTTGCTGAGGGAGTCCATTGCAGACGAAACACATCGAGGAAGAATAGCTCAGGCCAGGCAGGAGCAGATGGCAGGCCCTGGCAAAGGGACGAAAATCTACTATTTTGTAAAAGCGAGTCTCGTAATCATCCAAATAAAGTGTTTGCCAGACACGGAGTGAGTCCAGTTTATCTGAAGTCCATCGAAATGTTGGTCCAGTTGAGTGGAATGGGCAGATGGCAGAAGTAGGCCTGCCGGCTTGTTACGTGCGTCCTTGTTTCTGGCACAGGAGTCACCAAACGAAACTAAGTCCTTAACAACTTTTCAAGCTTCTGGCCACCAATAGAACCGGGATTCAGGTAGAAGGTTTCTTCGGGCACCGGGATGACCAGCCACCAATGATCAATGTCCCCCATTTAAGATACGTCACGGAGATCATGACTACACCAAAAGTCCTTCCAGGAGGGGACCTTCCGAGTCCACTGTACTGCGAGATGAGGACATTTCAGGAGGAAATATGGTTTCCCTAGGTATAAGCAGATCATCTGCCACTCCACTCACGTCTGAGGCACGGTAGAGGGCGACAACCCGCTATCACATTCATCTCATCTGGCCTGAAGTGGATCTGAGAAATCGAACCTGGAGAAGAAGAGCGACCCACCTAGCCAGCGAGGGTTAAGTCGCTGAGCCGTATTTGCAGATATTGGAGGTCTTGTTGTCCGAGTAGAAACGCATGGGAAAACGGGCGTGCCCTCCACAGATAAGCCACTCCTCCAATCTAAATTTTAATGTGCTATTAGCTACCGGTCACCAATCAATGTTTAATTCCTCCTCTAGCCGAGGAGAACGTCTTGGAAAGAAGCCGCACTTACAGTGTCCCCCCCCCCTACCCCACCACCTCCCTTACTCGTGGGCCATTTTTGCGTAAGAACAGCTCCGGCTCCCACAGATGAGCATCCACCTCCAGTGTGAATGGTTTTTCGTGAATCCGTACGAGTGCAAAGACTAGAGGGCATAGAGAAGGCTACTTGAGCGTCGAGAAACGCCCCTCCCCCACATCCTCGCCCGGCCAGCTGCGTGTAGTTGGCTTGTTTCATGTGAGGGCCTACTATGCGGGGCAACCAGCGTAGAGAAGTGAGGGATACCTGGCGATAGAGTAATTGCAGAAGCCCAAGAATCGCTGGATAGCCCGCATCCCGACTGTGGGCACATGGCACATCAACACGCAGACAGTTTTCTG
Organism: Phyllomedusa bahiana; assembly: GCA_025379985.1. Classification (NCBI taxonomy): domain Eukaryota; kingdom Metazoa; phylum Chordata; class Amphibia; order Anura; family Hylidae; genus Phyllomedusa; species Phyllomedusa bahiana. The sequence goes on along the minus strand of JAODAL010007489.1, from coordinate 59,544 downwards.
GGTCCATCCTTAGGCCTTTGCCATAATGATGATTTACCCCAGAAACGGGAGGCTAAGTCTGATTGGAAGAGGCATTACTTCCCTAGTTTGCATATAGTGTTTCTACCGGAGATGTTGTCAGTACTTGAGCGAACATGGCTGCTGTGAGGTCTCGAGGTCAGAGAGAACACCATGATGTCATCAAGGTAGACCACCACACAGGTGTGTAAGGAGGAGGTCCCTGAATACGTCATTCCAGCTCCTGAAAGACGTGCAGGGAGCAATGCACAGTCCGCAAGCGGGCATCACCATGTACTCAAATTGCCCATCCAGCAAGTTGTTGAAGGCGTCTTCCATTCATCGCCCATGCGAATTCGGACCAAGTTAGTAGGCCCCCTCTCAGATCCAACTTAGACAGAAAATCTTGGCGCCCTGCAGCGATCAAAAAGTCTCTCTACTGGATCATGCGGCAATGGGAGCGTGTTTTTACCGTGATCTTGTTTCAAGCCCCATAGTCCTATAGCAGGCCCGCAAGTGTACCGTTCTTATACTTCCACGTATAGAACACCCCGCGCCAGCGGGAGCCGAGGACATACAGATCGAACCCCCTAATCCGGAGATTTCTCCTGGATTACTGCGGACATGGCTGGACTCAGGCACCGCCAGTGGTAGACTCGGCCCCGGGAGGACTGCGGTACCCGGCAATATGTCGATATCGTATGGACGATGGGATGCTAGACCTCTCGTGAATGGTCACACAGAGAACACCTCCGGCGTACTATCAGATATTCGGGCGGCAAGCCCGAGGCTACGACTCCTGAATGTCTTCTGGGCGCTCGTAAGCAGAGCTCGCACCGAGGCGAGTATGCCGACCAAACAACTCCCCCGACAGTAGGGACCCCAACGAAACACCACTCCAGTAGACCAGTCGTATGATAGGAGAGTTGAGTCGCAGCTCAGGAGTCTAGGAGGGATCGCCGACGATGAGCTGAGCAACACATAGAAAGAAATTTTCTTCATTATGCCGCGCTCCCACGGGAGACAGTGCTTGGTGACAAACTGGATGGTGTCGCTAAGTCAGCTCCCCGCCTGACGGATTATATGACAAGGCTGTTTCTCCAGGCGTTCCACCGACAGCCGATACTGCGCTTCACTAAGAGGACTGGTAAGTATGAAGATCCCGCGGAGCCCTAGTCAGAAACCGCCGGAACTTTGGAACGATGAAAGCCAATCTCTGAGCACACCTGCACTGGCATCAACAGGCGAGGAGAGGATGAGGTTGCACCTTAGAATGCCTCTCCAAAAGATACCTTAGGTGCGGGAGTTTCCCGCAGTGCTATGTAACTCTTGGGGGCACAATTCCATCCGAAAATGCTCTTGCTAGCCACAGTAGATCACAAGTTTTTCCTTTGCCTAAGGCAGGGCCAAACTCTTGCTCAGAGAGATGTGCGAGTCCCGATCAATCTGCATGGCTCGTCGTGGCGGTATGTGGCGCAGGGGGCGCCCTGGACACCGTGTGTCCAGCGAGGAAACCGGCGAGGTTGGGCTGACTGGTGCTCCCTTGCTGAAGTCTCCTCTTCCCGTATCATGAAAGTCGACATCGATGCTGTCCGCTTAACCTGATCGGGTCACTTATGAGGAAGACGGGAGGTCTCTAGCGCCAAGACTCCCTTTAACTCGGCTTGAGACCCTTTCTTGAAGGTATCATCACAGAGTGGCCGTTCGTTCCAAGACAGTTCAGAGGCCATTAGTACGGAACTGAAACCACGTAGTCCCTACAACAGTGCCCCCTTGCGTAGGATTAGAGGTCTGTCTCAGAGGAGATGTCACAGGGGCATGTTCCACGAACACACTGTCTCGGAACTCACAGAGGAACGACTGTAGATCCACCTTCACTTGAGTCGGCTCTGTCCCCATAGGGGTGAAGCCCATGCCAGGCCATTTCGAGAGGAGGCTGACCATGAAAGCCACCTACGCACGTTCAGATAAGGAACTGATTAGCCAACAGCTCCACGTGCATAGAACATTGGGTTGAACCCCCCTGCAGAGTTTTGGGTCTCCGTCCGACAGCATAAGCTTGGTGCGCCCCCTCAGAGTCACAGGAACCGAATGCTGAACAACCGCTGGACAGGCAGGAGTTTGCAGCTGCTGGACTCGTACGAGTTGCTGCAACATGGTTTGGATATCTGGGTGAGTTGCTTGCACCAGTTGACCGAGTTGCTGTGACAGGCGGGCAACAACGTTCGTCAGATCCGCCAGCTTGGGTAACGGCACCCTTGGCGGATCCATGGCCGGATCCAACTGTAACGGTCAGGAGGTTTAAACACAGGACCACCGGCAGGTGATAGGCGTAAGCCCGCATCAGGGAGTGAATCATAATGCATCCCGGTATTCACCCAGAGCCCGCCGCCCAAAAAAAGCGGATGTGGTGTCTTAGCTGCGGCAGAGTCCACCAGGTCTCTACCTCTGGCGGGGCTTGCCTGCTGTGGAGCGGCCCAAGGGTAACGAGGTACAGGCTCGGAGCAGGCAGGCTCGAAGTCTTGGACTGGCAGGAGGTCAGGACAGGCCGGCAAGGTTCGAAGACGGAAAACAAGCATGAGTCAGGGCAGGCTGCCAAGGTTACGTATACGGTAGACAAAAGCAGACGGTCGTACACAGTAATGGCAAGACAGTAACACTGATAGAAGCTTTCACCAATGGGATATACACAAAGGATCCGGCGAAGGCCGGCAGAAGGGGCCGGACCTAAATCGGAGGCAGTGCCCTTCAATGACCAATTACCGGCGCACTTGCGCACCTTTAAATTCAAACTGCAGCGCGCGCGATCCCTAGGGGCATGAGCCGCGTGACCGAGGGAGATGGAGACAGACTCAGACAGGAGCACGGCGTGGGTAAGTGAACGCCGGAGGGGGCCGAAGACGATGAGCGGACCCCGACCCGACGTGCGGGACGGGGCTCCGCTGGGAGCAGGAGCACGGACGCGCCTGCGACCCAGGACAGTGGTCGCAGGGGCGTCCGTGACAACAACTTCTGTCCTTAGTAAAACCAGGCTGGCAATCACTTAAAATATTGTATTCATCCACATATTCCTCAAACATTTTTCCCACAACAGATTTTAAGCTTACTGGTCTATAATTACCTGGGCAAAACTTGGAGCTTTTTTGAAAATGGGAACTACATTTGCATTGCGACAGTCTCCTGGCACTATACCAGTCACCAAAGAATCTCTAAATATCATATATAGGGGCACACCGATAAACGAGCGGAGCTCTTTAAGAACTCTTGGGTGTATGCTATCAGGGACTGGAGCCTTGTTCACATTAAGCTTATTTAACTTGGCTTGGACCTTTTCTACACTGAGCCAATCAATTATAGCAGATTATGTATTAACAGTACTGGCCCCACCTACATCTGCACTCCCCCCCCCCCCTTATCAACTGCTTTCTCATCGTTAGTATATACAGAGCTGAAGAACCTATTTACTACCGCTGCCTTCTCTTGGTCCCAAGTGAACAGCTCCCCATTACAGTTTTTTTAGGGTCCTACATGCTCTGACTTTGGCTTTTTGGCATTTATATGCTTTAAGAAATTATTTGGGTTTGTCTTGCTGTCCTTGCCCACCTGCCTTTCAGTTTGAATTAGATTTTATTAAAGAGAACCTGTCACATAGTTTATTCCCTCCTGGCTGAAGACAGAACAAGGTAGTGACAGATATTCTGTTTCCAGTGCTGTGTCCCTTATTCTGTAATACGCTGTAGTTTTCAAGTATTTAATGCTCAAATCTGCCATTTTCAGCCAGAAAAGAGTCAAACATAGTCATTTTTTTCAAACCTTGCCCACCTTAGGCTAGCCCCGCCCACCTCAACTGATAAACCTATTACTTTGAATAGATAGAAACATGTGAATAACTGCAAGGTGGGTGTGGCTAGCCTTTGGTGGGTGGGGCTAACACCTTCTCATTAATAATATTTGAGCATTAAATACTCAAACTACAGAATCTTACAGAATAAGGGACACAGCGCTGGAAACAGCAGGTCTGACACTAGCTTGTGCTGTCCTCAGCAAGGGGGGCATTATCTATGTCACAGGTTCCCTTTAAGCTCTTCGTAAGTTTAAAAGGCTGATGCTGACCCCTCTGACTTATATTTTTAAATGCCCTTTTTTATTATTTATTGCCCTTTTAACAGAAGGTAGAAGCCATGTTGGATTTAGTTTTAATCACCTATACTTGTAACCCATAGGAATATATTTTGCTATAAGTTCCTCCAGAGTATATTTAAAGCTTTCCCAATTAGCTTCTACATCACTATTTGCTAATATTTGCACCCAGTCTATGTCCTGTATTGCGTCCCTCATTAAGGGGAAATTGGCCCTTTTAAAATTAAATGTTTTTGCCCAGTTCTTTTTTCCAGTTTACACTAAAATGAATTATATTGTGGTTGCTGTTACCTAGATTTTCAGAAACCGTGACTGCTCCAACAAGTTCTGCTGTGTTAGAAATTACCAGATTCAACAGAGCATCACTTCTAGTTGGATCCTCCACAAACTGCCCCATAAAATTAACCTCAAACAGATTGAGGAACTTCCTTCCCTTTTCAGTTGATGCAGAACCGTGACCCCAGTCAATGCCTGGGTAATTAAAGTCACCCATTATTATCACTGTACCTGCCTGTGCAGCCCGCACCATTTGATTATGCATCTGTTCCTCTATTTCCTCAGTGATGTTCGGTGGTCTATAGATTACGCCAAAAATAGATTTTTCTGCATTAACCCTCTCTGTTTCCACCCACAATGTTTCCACATCTTCAGCAACTTCGTCCTCTATTTCCTCTTTCACATTTGCCTTCATATCACTCTTTACATACAGGCACATTCCTCCTCCCCTCCTATTCGCTCTATCCTTCCTAAATAGATTAAAACCTTGAAGATTGACAGCCCAATCATGCGAGGAGTCCAGCCATGTTTCAGCAATACCAACCACATCAATCTGCTCCTCTAGAACTAGCGCCTCAAGCTCCCCCATTTTGTTTGCAAGACTTCTGGACTTTGTGAATAAACATATTAAGTTCCCTTCCAGTTTTACACTTTCCATCGATGGTTTGTGATTATATCTAACACGATCATTAGACGGCATGGAATCATACATTACCCATTCAGTAGACAGCATGGGATTAAACGTTACCTGTTCAGCTGACGGCATGGAATTATACATCTCTCCTTCGGTAGATGGCATGGGATTATACATTACACCTTTAGTAGACAGCATGTCATTATATATTACACACTTAGTAGATGGCATGCGGTTACATGAGATATTGTGGGCACCTATGTCTTCAATGATAGTCTGCAATACATGGATCTTCTTATCCACTGGTCTAGCCCACCCCCCAAAGCCCACTTCTCCGCCCACCGATATAGTCTGCCTTCTCTCTAACCTATCTACCCCAGCATTTTCTAGATTGTCCTCCCTCCTCATTCCAAGTTTAAATACTCCTGCACCCCTTCTAGAATTCTCTCTCAGCACAGCAGACCCCCTTCCATTCAGGTTCAATTTATCTGTAGAAAACATATTGTACCCCAATGAAAAATGAGTCCAATGCTCTAAGAACCCAAACCCTTCTGTCCTACACTAAGACTTCAGCCATGCATTTAACTCCCTGAGCTCCCGCTTTCTTTCCTGCGTAGCGCATGGCACAGGCAGTATTCCGGAGAACACAGCCGTGGAGGTCCTTCGCTTCAGCTTTGAGCCTAGTTATTTAAAATTATTCTTTAGGATCCTCCACCTACCGTGTATTCTGTCATTGGTTCCAACATGGACCACGACAGCTGGGTCATCCCCAACCCCTCCCAGTAATTTATCCACACGTTTCACCACATGCCGAACCCTGGCACCAGGGAGACAGAAAACCATTCGGTTGAGGCGGTTCTGGAGGCAAATTATTCTATCCGTCTTCCTAATTATAGAATCCCCTACGACTACTAACTGTCTTTTTCTACCTGTACTCCCATCCCCCCGACTACTAGTTGGGCTGCTCTTTCAACTGCAAGGAAGAGCAGTGTCCACTAGGGCTGCCATTTCTTAAGCTGATTCCCCAGCATTATTACCCAACTTGGCAATTTTGCTCGGAATCTCAGGAGGAGAAGTGGCCTTCCTTTTTCTTGTTCCCCTAGAACTTCCCCTTACTTCATTAACCCAGCTACACGGCTCCTCCTGCTGATCCAATACTCCACCCTCAACATATAGCCCACTAACTGTTTTCTCAGTGAGACATAAACTCCTCTCTTCATTGCACATCGCCCTCAGTGTTGCATTTTGCTCCTATAGGTCTAAAATGCGAGCTACCAGAGTAGCAACATGCTCACATCCTGCCACAGCGGTATTCAGCCTGGACCTTTTGCTCCAGTAGTGCATACATATGGCAGATTGTGCACTGTTGGAAATTGCCAGTGATGCTGGCCATTATCCCGGTGCAACAGCAATGAAGAAGAAAAAGAAAGGTTATTTAGATTAAAGTATTAAATAAATTTAGTTTACTTACAAGTTTTTCTCTCCGGCTTCCGGTTTATTAACTCACAGTCCTTGCCCATTTAAATGTGTCAGTACTTCAAACACAAGCTGCAATAGAAAACAAATTTGCTACAACCTATATGTAGCCACTCATCACTAACCAATCCTCCGGTTTCTTAACTCACACTCCATTTCTACTGCACTCAGGGAAGCCAAGCTAGAAAGCAAACTGTGGAGAAGGCTCCTATGGAGTAATGTGCTGGAATTTATACCTACTGACACAAGCTAACCCCTCCCCCAGTCAGGTGCTCCAAAAAGGTTGTGGCAGTACCACCACAGCTCCTTGCAGAACCCCACAGGGGATTACAACAGAAAAGGGGAAAAAGTGCCCTTTAAAATTGTTTAGTACTTCAAACACAAGCTGCAATAGAAAACAAATTTGCTACAACCTATATGTAGCCATTCACCACTCACCAATCCTCCGGTTTATTAAATCACATTTCGTTTCTCCTGCACTCAGTGAAGCCAAGCTGGGAAGCAAGCTGAGGAGCAAGCTCCTATGGAGTGATGTGCTGGAATCTTGTACTTTTCTGACACAAGCTAAACCCTTTTTCCCAGTCCGTGCTCCAAAAAGGTCCTGGCAGTACCACCACAGGTCCTTGCAGAACACCACAGGTTATTACAACAGAAGGGGAAAAAGTGCCTTTTAAAATGTGTCAGTACTTCAAACACAAGCTGCAATAGAAAACAAATTTGCTACAACCTATATGTAACCACTCACCACTCCTTCGGTTTATTAACTCACACTCTGTTTCTCCTGCACTCAGAGACGCCAAGCTAGAAAGCAAGCTGTGGAGCAAGCTCCTGTGGTGTGATGTGCTGGTATTTATACTTGCTGACACAAGCTAACCACTCCCCCAGACAGGTGCTCCAAAAAGGTCCTGGTAATACCTCAACAGGTCCTTGCAGATCTCAACTGTTGTTTACTACAGAAAATGAGAAATTCAAACACAAGCTGCAATAGAAAACAAATTTGCTACAACCTATATGTAGCCACTCATCACTAACCAATCCTCCGGTTTCTTAACTCACACTCCATTTCTACTGCACTCAGGGAAGCCAAGCTAGAAAGCAAACTGTGGAGAAGGCTCCTATGGAGTAATGTGCTGGAATTTATACCTACTGACACAAGCTAACCCCTCCCCCAGTCAGGTGCTCCAAAAAGGTTGTGGCAGTACCACCACAGCTCCTTGCAGAACCCCACAGGTGATTACAACAGAAGGGGAAAAAGTGCCCTTTAAAATGTGTCAGTACTTCAAACACAAGCTGCAATAGAAAACAAATTTGCTACAACCTATATGTAGCCATTCACCACTCACCAATCCTCAGGTTTATTAAATCACATTTCGTTTCTCCTGCACTCAGTGAAGCCAAGCTGGGAAGCAAGCTGAGGAGCAAGCTCCTATGGAGTGATGTGCTGGAATCTTGTACTTGCTGACACAAGCTAACCCTTCTCCCAGTCAGGTGCTCCAAAAAGGTCCTGGCAGTACCACCACAGGTCCTTGCAGAACACCACAGGTTATTACAACAGAAGGGGAAAAAGTGCCTTTTAAAATGTGTCAGTACTTCAAACACAAGCTGCAATAGAAAACAAATTTGCTACAACCTATATGTAACCACTCACCACTCCTTCGGTTTATTAACTCACACTCTGTTTCTCCTGCACTCAGATACGCCAAGCTAGAAAGCAAGCTGTGGAGCAAGCTCCTGTGGTGTGATGTGCTGGTATTTATACTTGCTGACACAAGCTAACCACTCCCCCAGTCAGGTGCTCCAAAAAGGTCCTGGTAATACCACCACAGGTCCTTGCAGAACACCACAGGTGATTACAACAGAAAAGGACAAATTCAAACACAAGCTGCAATAGAAAACAAATTTGCTACAACCTATATGTAGCCACTCACCAATCCTCCAGTTTATTAACTCACACTCTGTTTCTCCTGCACTCAGTGAAGCCAAGCTGTGGAGCAAGCTCCTATGGAGTGATGTGCTAGAATTTATACCTGCTGACACAAGCTAACCCCTCCCCCAGTCAGGTGCTCCAAAAAGGTCCTGGCAGTAACACTACAGGTCCTTGCAGAACACCAAAGGTCACGCACCCTCAATTTAGTCTTTTGACCAGAGTACAACAATTACACAGCTGAAAGAATCCAAGGCTCAAAACCCATCCGCCACATGACCTCCCACAGATAGTCCTACTCAATGCTGTCAAAGGCTTTGGCAGCATCGGGTGAGAGGATGGCCCTAGACTCCGCTCTGCCACCACTAAGCTGCATGTCTAAGAAGAGTCTTCATACATTCACAGCTGTTGATTTGTTTGGCATGAACCCAGATTGATTGTTACGTATAAATTTCCAAAATAACTTTATTAAGTCTGATAGCTAGGGCTTTAGCCAAAATCTTTATGTCCACCCGGAGGTAGTAAACAGGACAATATGAGCCCGGGCATGTAGCCACCTATGCTGCCCAGTAGTGTGACTCGGCACCTGCGGCGGGTCCAGGCGGCACATATGTGTGCAGGCCCGAACCTGGTGCATCTTTAAGCAGCGCAGGAGGCAATGTCATCACCTCTTGTGTTGCTGTATTTCCTAGGCCGGCAGGGGGAACTCTTCCAGCCTAAGAAATCCCGGGAGCCATGTCCCAGCGTAGGCGGTCATGATTACGGTGTTCCTGCCGGAAACCAGCTCCCAGAGTTAGGTCCCCAGCGGGGGAACGCGGAAAGATAAGTGCTGTTTTTAAATTATTATTTTTTTTTTAAACCTACAGGGCTGTCTATAACTTGCAGCATACATGCCAATCCTCCCGGGTAGGTGGGATAGTCCATAGCATAGGAAACTATACAGCAACGGGCCCAGGGCACTCCTGGGAGGAGGAGGCGGGGCTCATCAGAAGTCACAAAGCGACATGCCGACAGCAGGACAGGTGAGTGCATTACAGGGAGAGGGGTGTGTTTGTATGTTTGGGGGGTGGCTGAGTGTGTATGTTTCAGTGTGCAAGGGGGAAGAAGATGCTACTCCTGTCCCCTGCGGTCTTTCTCTCTCAAGAGACAGGCCAAAGGGGGTAGAAGTTGCCCTATGCTTCCTTTCTCCTGCCCCCCGGCGGACAGACCCCAGCAGCTGCAGGGGGCTGGAAACAACCGCAGAGGGCAGGAGTTGCCCCCTTGCTTCCTTTCCCTTGCTCCTGTCTCCTGCCCCCTGCATTCTGTTTTTGGCAGCTGCAGAGAGGCCCAACAAGCGCCGTGTGTCACGGGCGAGCGACAGACCTGGGAAACTGAGGCACTGCAGACTGGAGAAATTGACAAGGTGGGAGAACACCAAATGTGGGGATTGAAACACCCCCGTTCAAAAGCCCCATCCAATACCTCAACCCCCCTTCATTGCGAACGAAGGGAGAATCGGCTATCTTGGCAGTGGAGCCCGCAAACATAATGCACCTAAAGAGACAGAGACCACTCGGCTGTGGAATCTTGTCTGAATTGGCCTTAAAAAATACCTGTGCTTTGGCCTCTGGCAAGACAGCCTCACAGTATCTTATGGCAGTGGACATGGAGGGGAGAGGGCAAGAGTGGAACTGCAGGGTACCCACCATTGTACACCCCACCACTTCTTCTGCAACACCCAGTGGGGGAGAGGGTTTGGCCATGGGCTAGGGCAAACATCTGTATAATTCCCCACATAATTGGTTTCAATGAATGACCTCGAGAGACCACCCAGGATCTGGGAGTGAAAAGAGAGTTGTGTGACTTCAGCTTTTCTTCTATTAAACCACTGTCCCCAAGTTCTCTGGATCATGAGCCGCATCGGGTTGCCATAACCCATAGAATGATTACAGCATACAACTATTTTGCATGGTTTGCATCTCCCCAGCACTGTAATCTGAACAAAGGGGGCATTTGTATCTATTGCCTAACCTGCGGGAGGACACCACTCTTGTGGAGGTGTGGACAGAGCAATGAACACCCAGTGACAAACATATCCCTGCCATTCCTCTGCAAGAGCTGTAGAGCTTACTGAACACTCTTGTATAGTAACTGCTAAGTATAGTTCCGATATAGTGAAAACTTGTATTTCACTATTATAGTTTATTATAGCTGGGTGCCGAGGGTACCTCAGCACTGTAGGCATCAAAGGTGTTAATATTCTGTAGCCAGGTGTGAAGAGGTTGACACTGCAGGCTGGTGTTATCTCTTTTAATCCTACTACTCTCTCCCATCCTCATCCCCCCTTCTAGCTGGTTGTGAGGGGCAAAACCCATATTGTAGCAAAACAGAAGTCAGAAGTCTTCTAACCCTATCATAACATTTTCGGGCTGCTTGACACTAGTTAGCCTCAGCCACAAGAGAGCGCTAAAGCTTCATGAAAGCCGGATTAGATCCACTCAGTGCTGTAAGTGTAAGAACAGGGAACACTGATTTAAAAATCTCTGGGCATAAATTCTCACTAAATTACCACTTTCAAATGTAGGGATAAAAGAGAAACACTGAACTCTCCCACATATCTTTTCAACTTTTCCTAGGATCCCAGGGCCTCATATAAGGGGGATGGACAAGTTTCTCTCCAAGAGCCAAAGCAAACGGCAAACACGTCTAAATTCTCAAACCTACTCTAACACCCCTAGGGCTCTCCGAGATAAAACATTGGCCTCTAACACCCCTAAAGGAGATACAACAATCTCAAAAGTGGGGGTGAAATGTCTACTGTGCTTCAGAATAAATCCTTGACAAGGGATTTAGAGGGTCCAACTTCTCCAGAACTCATCTCTAGTGAACACATTACTCCTCCACGTTTGTCACTCAGTGAACTCGATGCATGAATCTAAGCCATGTAATGTGATCTCTGTGGCCCAGGGGGCTTCGCACCTCTTAATGCCAGTTTTTGACAAGCGCTTGGAGGTCCTCCACTCTTTAATTAATTCAGCCCTAACCTTGATAACAACTAACACACAGAAGATAATAGACCTGGAAAAGAGAGTCTTCTCTTGCGAGAATTCCACCTCTACGGTGAAATCCCTGGCCCAAGCTAGGGAAACTGAAATGGTTCTGAGGGAAAGAATAGAAGACCAGAAGAACCGAAGCAGGCAGAATAACCTCCATTTTGAAGGAATTCCAGAGTCTGTAAAAGGTGATAGTTTAACATCCTATCTGACCTCAGAGATCCCTAGGGCTCTGGGAATAGATTTGATTCTGAACCCATATGAAGTGGAAAGTTCACACAGGCTCTGACCACAGAGGTCAGAGGGTGACAGGAATGCAAGACCTTGTAAAGATAACTGAACTGAGTGGTGAAAGAAAAAATTCCAGAGGGCCAATAGAGGACAAAATGTTCTGATGGTCGAGGGTCATAAGATCTTAATGTTCTAAGATTTTTCAGCCAGTGTCACACAAAAAAGAAAACTATTTACCCGAATCTGTAAACACCTACATGACCAAGCAATAAGGTTCCAACTTATATACCTGGCCAAGCTTAAAGTCCAGGTGGAGGGTAGACAGCTCATTTTCAATGATAATGTGTTGGCTAGATGACATTTCCGCATAGGAGGGGATCAAGATGTGGGTTAGACATTTGCAGGGAGGTAAGGGTACCCAACCTTACTAATTATATTTCTGTTTTATCTTAGCAGTAGTCTCCTATAAGATGTTATAATTTGAGAAAAGAGGACCAAAGTAGGCCCCAACAATGTTTTTTTTGTTTTAGTGTGTTTATCTACATTGTTAACCAAACTCATCTTTTGTTTTGCGAGCAGAGTGGTGATGGTGCATGGTCCCCCAGGGAAAGGTGGTGGGCAAAATTTTAAGCATGCTTCGCTGCTGGCTGGGACTTCACAGTGGCCTCTGACAGTATTTGATCTACCATGACACACCAAAACATTACCTCGAACACCCCCCAGAGAACCTCATTCAATTTAATAAGCTGGAATATCTCAGGACTTAACACCCCTATAAAAAGAAAAAGTCACAACACCTCTCAGGAGGTTCAAATCATTCATAGTAGTAGTTCAAGAGACCCATTGGAAGAAGGGGCAGTAACAGGTCTTAGGTCCCCATGAATCTAGTTACTTGGCGAGCTTCTCCTCTAAATCTAGAGGTGTAGTGATTTTGTTTTGTAAGGGCCTTGGGCAGGTGGTGGAGGAGGAGTTGGCCAACGAAAACAACAGATTTTTGCTATTAAGAATTTCATTGGAAGGCACCCAAAACACACTCCTAAACTTATATGCCCCCAACATACCCAACACAATTTTTTTACCTAAAATCTATTCACTGTTGATGAGAAGAGGAGATACTAATATTACAATAGAAGGGGATTTCAACGCGATCCAGTGTCCCATGCTGGACAGAACAACGCAGTGGGATCCCAGCTCCATGGCCACTAGAGATATTCTATGCCTCAAAGAGACTCTCACGTTATGCAATTGATGGAGAACGCTGAATGCGAACTTCACGGAGTGCACCTGCTACTCCTCGGTTCACAAGAGTTTTTCAAGAATTGACTTCTTCCTGATTTCCCTGACACTATGGAATTCCATGACAAACTCTTCCCTACATGCAATGACAATATCAGATCACGTGTTGTCTCTCATGTGTGGCATTTCCCCAGTTACTTGCTCCAATCAGACTATTTCAAATCCTTTTTACAAACCCAATGGGCTAATTATGTGGATGATAACTTGGCACAAATGGATAACATGCCACTGCTTTGGGATGATATAAAAGCGGTCCTCAGGGGTCACATCATTAATTATATATCCCGTAGGAGATGGGAAGCAGACACTAGGTTCCAAAGGCTTAATTAGATGCTGTTCTGGACACAGAGAGAGATGGTGGCGGATCCATCAGAATTCAAAAAAAGAACATATCGCTAGTCAAAGTAAGTCCTAGACTTTTTTATTCAGAGCCAGGGAGGATGGCTGGTGAGACTCACCTAAAATAAATATTTTAGAGGAGCCAACAGATCAAGTCAGCTTCTAACTAGATTAATGAAAGCACAACGTGCGCGTAAACCGATCATGGCTTTGAGGGATATGTCCTCAAACGTGACATACACTGACTAAGAAGAGATAACCCATCTATTCAACAATACCTTTGAAGACCTCTATAGAGAGAACCAACTCAGTCATAGCCTCAACTCAACTTATTGCCAGGTCTGTCAGAGGACCAGAGATCCTTGCTGGACAGCCCAATTACAGAGTAGGTGGTGTGGGAAGCCATTTGGATTTTCCTTCAATAATAAAACCCCTTGGCCAGATGGATACAGTAATGAATTCTATAAGCTTCTGTCAATGCAAAAATCCCCAACCGTTACGTCCCTGTACAATGTCATCTACCAAATTCAGGGGTCAATGTAGCGTTTTCTAGAATTGGCACACAATCCTTTTGTCAAAACCAGACGAAGACCCCTTATTAGCAAAACATTACCATCTCGTAGCATTGCTTAACTGCGATTACAAAATCTGTCCAAAATTTTAGCGCCGCGAGTCCAAACCTTCTTCCTATTGATTGCACATTCCACACAGAGATGTTTTGTCAGGGGGAGACAAATCGGTCAAGAACATCAGAACAGTGGTGGACATGACAGTGAGGGCCAGGGACCCAAATGCTAAAATCTCAATGCTTCTCAGCCTCGACACTGAAAAAGCATTTGACACTATGTCCTGGCACTTTTTGGCAGTTACCCTGATGAATAGAAAATTCGGCCTTAAATTTAGAAACTGTGAATTACATCCAGGAGGGTACCTATACTGTGCTACTGGGAAACAACCTCACGACAGATCTGATAGATGTCTTTAGAGGCACTGGACAGGGATGTCCACTGTCACCACTGCTCTTTGATCTAGCATAAGACCCATTGTTATATTGTCTCCAACCCCAAGGCAATGGGGAAGATGATGGATCTCTCACCTTGCACGTAGGTGTGGCTGCTTTTGTGGATGTCGTGTAACTGATGATATAAGAGCAGTGAAACACATTACCACAGGGCTACCACCTAAATATGGACAAAACAAATGCCCTAATGTTAAAAGGCCCCTCAAGGCCCAAATGGGGTCACCAGTATCCGTTCCATTGTTGTACCCACAAAACTACAATACCTAGGGGTGATGATTGCCAGGAACCCTGCCCAATTATACCAATTTAATATTACCCCGTGTATAAACTCAAGGAAGTTAGAGGCATAGAGAAAACTACCATTATCCTATATTGGTAGGGGAAATCTCCTTAAGTTGGTTAAGTTCCCTAGACTCTTGTATCTCTTATAGTCTCTCCCAGTAAACACCGCCCCTAAAGATGAGAAACACATAAATGCACTGTATTGTACATTTGTCTGGAACGGAAGGAGACCTTGATTTCCAAGGAAAGTTTTGCAGCAGACTAAAACTAGTGGAGGAATCAATCTTCCCAACATCCAGACATATAACGTGGCAGCCGTGTTGAGAGTAGCAGCGGACTAGCTACAGGGCACCATGGTGTTTGCTGACTCTCTATCTGACTAATGCTTCCTGGGGAAGATTTCATTTTCTGATTTGTTACATTTACCATTTCAACTGATCCCAGAAATGATCAAACAAAATCCTTTGCTAATCGCACCAGGTAGACATGGCAGAGGATGAGGAACAGAAACCATATAAACCCCCCAGGCATCAATATTTCGATCCTTTTGGGAAAACCCTGACTCTCAGAATGGTACTTCACATAGGGAATTTCACTATTGGGAGAAAGGAGGGATTATATATTATACATACATACATCTATATATTAGATCGAGAGGAACAGAGACCACTCTCTTTGTAAGAACTCAGACTCAAATTTCCAGGGTTGAGGATTTCTTTTTTTCCCACAATACCTCAATCAAAGGGCTATCACACACACTTTTACAAACTTCTCCACACTCCTCTGGACCTTGCAGCAACTAACATGGCACTCACAAAGTGGGTGAAAGATGACCCTAGCTTAGAGGTCCCAGCTCTATATATAGCACTGGATATCAGCTGCAAATTCCTATCCTCTAGTAGATATGTCCCTACAGCTATACCATAGAGCATACATAACTCCAGTCAGGGGGTTTAAAATGGGAATTTTTGAGAATGATAAATGCTTTCGCTGCAAATACCCGGAGGCAGATATATTGCATGTGTAGTTGCCCAGTGGTCCAGAATTTTCAGCTTAGGATGATGTCATTCACAAGAGAACACCTCACCAATTACATTCCCAACAACCCACGGGGGGCCGAAAATTTGGGCCCAAAATAGACATTTCTGAGTTCCCCTTTGGGCGGGGGGAAGTGGGAAGATTCTATTTTTTTTGAAAAAATTTTGCTGCGGGAAATTTTAAAAAATTTTATTTTTTTGTAAGGGAAAGATGGGGGGGTTTTGGAGGCTTCCAAAAAAAAAAATTTTCTTTAAAAGAAAATTTTTTTTTTCTTTTTTTTTGGTTCCCAGAGAAAAATTTCCCAATGTTTAAAAAATTGGGGGGATTGCTTAAAATCTTTAAACCGGGGGTACCGGAAAACAGTTTAAAAATGGGAGATTCCCCTATAAAAAAAATTTATAAAAAGGGGGGACTCTTTTTTAAAAAATTTTTAAAAAAAAAAATTTATGTAAAAAAAAAAAAATAAAAATTGGGGAATCTACACATCAAAAAAAAAAGTGGGGAATAACCAATGAAATAAAAAAAACTTAAAACCTTTTCCCAAACCCCCCCCATTTTACGGGGGAAAAAAAAATTTGGGGGGAGTGAAAAGGGGAGGGGCCCAAGGAAAAGGTTTTAATGGTTTTTGAAATTTTCGTGGGGCCAGCCTCGCGCAACACGTGAAATTTAACCCCTTGTAACCCCCCTAAAATTAAAAGAAACGGGGAATAGGGACTTACCCCCAAAACCCTTTTTGGGAAAAAAAAATTAAATTATTGGGTTTAAAAGGGTTTTCCTTTAAACAGGGTTTTTAAACCTTTTGGCCCTGGGGAATTTTTTTCCTCCCCCCTTGGGCCCTTTTGTGGGGGGGGTGTTTCAGACAAAAAGGTTTTAAAGGCCCCACCTTTAACTTTACAAAATTTTTCTTTTTTAAATTTTCAAGTGGGGCTGCATTTTTTGTTTTAAATAAAAAAAAATGTGTACAAAAAGGGGACCGGGATACAGGTTTTGGGGTTTCCTGATCAAAAATTTTAAATTGGGCCTACATTAAACCCCTTGGGAAAATTAAGCAAAGAACATACATTTCAGTAGGCAATCACTCAACGACAAGGTGAATTTTATATGTCAGGGGTCAAAACCCCCATGCTCCCAGTAACCCTCCTGAATGATCGCCCCGCCCCCAATAAAGGGGCCTGTGAATTTGGCAAATTACCATTGCACAAAGCAATGGCCCAGTCTTCTACTATGCAGTACAGACTGCTGAAACCATTTCCTCTTAGGCATAATTCAAATGCAGGGGCATAGATAAAAGCCAAGCCTACAAACTAGAGGGGGGTAGTTTGGCACGAGATTTTACTGGTGGGATTAAAAAGTTCTCAAACTTGGGATAAAAAAACACGTTGGAATATTTAATTCTTGTAGTAAAATGATTTACCCCCCCAAAAATTAATTATATCACACGCCTTACCTCCTAAAATTACAGTACACACTGTATTCCCCCTTAAATGAATTATAATATACACCATGTCGCCCTTAAATTAATTATAATACATACTGTACCCTTCTTAATTATGGTACACACTGTGTCACGTGGTCTGCAACTTTAAAAATTTCTTAAACAGGGGGGGGATTTTAAATGATTTTTTTTTGGGAGGCTGTCCATCACAATTTGGGGGCCAAAAAAACAAGTATTTTTTTCTATTGTACAAGACATAATTACAGAAAAGGGTTTATTGACACTGACTTTTGATTTGAAATAGTGATTGAACAAAATGTATTAATGAGGGGAGTGCTCCACCTGGATGCTACTGACAATCTGCTGTGTTTTTTGGATCAAAAAAGTATGTATCCTTTTTTTAACAAAAGGGTTTATCCTTCAGGTTTTTTTGTATCTAAGACATCCGGGTTTGGGTATAGTGCCTAAAAGGGGGAATCGTGTGTGTTTAAAACTTTATTTTGCCATTTAATGTATATATTCTCATATATTTCATTTTTAGGTATTCCCCACTGATGTTTTGGGGACCTGGGAAAAAAAAACGTCGGGGTTTGCATTTTTGTGCCCCTTTGGGCTTGTATATTTTTTTTTGCCCCCCTTTGGGGATGGGCATGAATTTTTTTTGCCCAATTTTAGGGTTTAAATAGCTCAGAAATTTTTGTTTTGTGTGACATTAAAAAGGGGGGGATTTACCTAAATGTGTGACTTGGGGGGCCCGCCCAGTTGTATAGTTCTTGTATAATTTAAACCAATATGTCTCTTTTAAAAATATATATATTTATTAATATATATATATAATATATATATTTTTCACTCTCATTTTTTTAGCAAAAAAAAACTAACAAAAAATTTTTAGTTTTACCTAGATTAGGAATAAAACGGGGTTTTACTATTTTTGTGGGGTCGTCCCGTATTTTTTATTTTTCTTTTCACCTACATCCGCATTTTGGGGGGCCATCCAATCAGTGCAGGCACAGAGAAGGTCCAAATATTTTCATACTGAGGTGTAGAGCTTCATGGCTTTTAAAAAATACATGACCAGTTATATACACTCCCCGGGCCCACTTATTAGGTAACCATGCAGTAAGGGGGTTTGGCCCCTTTTGCCTTAGAACTCCCTCAATTTTTTTTCTGGCATAGATTCCACAAGGTTTTTGCAACGATGTCTTTGGGTACCAGGGGGCCCAAAGAGTGCCAAGAAAATTTTCCACACACCATGACACCACCACCACCGGGCCTAAAAAACCGTTGAACAGGGCGGGGAAAGGATCCATGCTTTCATTTTTGTTGACGCCAAATTCTGCCCCTTTTACCACCAATGTCGCAGCGGGAAAATCGAGACTCATCAGACCAGGCAACGTTTTTCCCAAATCTTCTCTGCCCAATTTCGTGAGCGGGGCAAATTGGAAGCTCAGTTTCCTGTTCTTGCTAAAAAGGAGGGGGCACCCGGTGTGGTCTTCTGCTGCTGTGCCCATCTGCCTAAAAGGGTTTGCCGTATTGCTTTTCAGAGATGTCTTCTCCCTTACCTTGGTTGTAAGGGGGGGCTATTTGGGGTCACTGTTGCCTTTCTATCACTCGAACCAGTTCCCCCTTCTCCTTTTTACCTCTGGCATCAACAAGGCATTTCCGCCCACAGGACTGCCGCTCACGGATGTTTTTTTTTTTTGGGGACCATTCTCTAAAAAACCCTGGGGGATGGTTGTGCGTGAAAATCCCAGGAGATCAGCGTTTTCGAAATATCAGCCCGGGGCCCCCTTTGGCCCAAAAAACCATCCCACTTTAAAGGGGCACTCAAATCCTTTTTTTTCCCCATACTGATCTGGGTTTGAACTGAGGAGATTTTTTTTGACCATGTCTACATGCCTAAATGCACTGAGTTGCCGCCAGTGATTGGCTGATTAAAATTAAGTGTTAACAGCAGTTTTAAAGGTGTACCAAAAAAGGGGGCCGGTTTTGAGGGGTTTTTTTCACTGTATTCCCTTGTGAATGCCTTTTTCCCAGCTCACTCTCTGTACTGACGATGCTCTTGTCTCTTGGGCTTCAGCGGGGCCCCAAATTTGTTTTTCTTTGCGTTTTAGGGGGGGAAAATTCATTTTAAATTTTTAGTTTAATTTTGGTAGGTAGTTAGTTGGGGGTGTATAGCAAGTTTTGGGGGAATTATAACTGCAATGTTAGGGAGTTTTTTATTGCGGGGTAGCATTTTTCCCACACCCAGAAGCTTTTTTTTTTGGGGGGCATTTGCAGGCTCACATAACGCCTAACCTCATATACATCATACAGATATAATCATACTCAGTGCCCAAAAGTTCATTTTTGCAGTTTTGGGGGTTCAGTCACTGCATAACACATGGTTACCAAATATCCTATAGAAAGAAATCTATTTTAAATAGTATTTGCTTGGAGAAAATAATTTTGAGTGCCCAAAAGTTCATTTTAGCAGCTTTGGGGGTTCAGTTACTGCATAATGTACCGTTTGCAAATCTCCTATAGAAAGAAATCTATTTTAAATACTGGTTGACTGCTTAAAATTATTTTGAGTACCCAAAAGTTCATTTTTGCAGTTTTGAGGGTTAGGTTATTGCATAACACACTGTTACCAAATCTTAAGCTTTTTAATATTTAGCTTTTTAGAACTGGAGGTGGTAAGCGAGCATGGAGCGAGCAAGGACATGGAGCAAGAGGTATGAGACAAGGCACTCCTTGCAGTGCTCAGGGCATCACACAAGCGAGCACATCGTCAGTCGCAGGACCGACAGGCCTGTCATCGCTTGGTCGGTTCCCTGTGAGTCTCATTCAGGAAGAGCATCACCATTCTGTTCTTCAGTGGTTAACAGACCCTGCATCCAGCAGTTTTACCTCCTCTTCCTCTCAGTCACGGCCACAAATGTCATCATCATCAGCCCAACCTGAAGCAAACAAGGGCCAAATGTCACAACCCAATATACAGACCAGATAATCCATATTCTGAAGAGCTCTTTGATGACACAATGCGTTTGTGCTCAGAAGGCATTTCAAAAGATCAAGAGGCCAAAGAGGATGATTTTGTCTGCTCTGACGCCCAATCGCTGATGCCCTCAGAGGAGGAGCAGGAAGCTGGTCAGGCAGAGTACAGGGTCCATGTAGGTAGGCAGGAACGATATAAGGCCCATGCAGGTTGGCTTTAGGACCCATATAGGTAGGCAGGCAGTGTATAGGGCCCATATAAGTAGGTAGGCATGGAATAGGGCCCATATAGGTAGTTAGGCAGGGTATAGGGCTCATATAGGTAGGCAGGCAGGGCATAGGGCCCATGAAGGTAGGAAGGAAGGGTATAGGGCCCTTATAGGCAGACAGATAGGCAGGGTATAGGGCCCATTGGTAAAAAAAAAAGAAATCACTTACTTACCTCTCTCCAGGATCCTCCGACGTGAGGAGCACCCTGACAGTCTGTGCTCGGAGCAAATATATGACATCAGCTTATCATCCACATCAGCAATGTAGGCTGGCGCCTGGTAGGCTTAAGGCCTGAGACCTTAAGCTTACCGGGCAGGTTAACAGAGCAGAGCTCCACTCTGTTAAGACCGGGCAGTCTGACTCCTGCCTCTGAACACTCGGGACAGAGGGCCCGGGTATTCAGAGTCAGTGGTGGCGGGCCCTGCAGGAACTACTGAAGTAGCAGACATAGTAGCAGCTGCTACAGGGCCCGCGACCATAGGGGGCTAGAACCGGGCCCCCAAAGGATATGGGTCCAATAGCAGCTGCTATATCTGCTACCCTGGTAGTTCCGCCCCTGCCTCACAGCCAGTTTTGACCTCTATGACAGAGCCCCATTTTTAAAATCTTATGTGTCATTTGATGTGGGGAGAACTTTTTAATAGTTTTACCTATCCATGTGATTCAGGGACGGTTTTTTCTCTTAACAACATTAGCAATAAATTTTTGATTCAACAACCTTGTTTATTTGTGAAAAATATAAAAAATGTTTGTAAAAAATTTTGGAAAATTTAAAAAATTTTAAAAGCCCCCAAAATTTTCTGTGTGTAAAGCAATATTTAAAACACACAAAAAAATTTTAAAAAACACATCTACCATGTGTCACTTTTGTTGGGATAATGTTTTTTTTTTTTTTCCCAAAATAAATTTTTTATCATTTTTTTGATTTTCAAGAAAATTTTTCAACAACAATTATTAAAAAAACCCGTCCATTTTTGACGTGACTTTTGAGGGCCTGATATTTGAACTCCCATAATGACTCATCTAAAAATCACATTTAAAAACAGCATTTAAGAAGTTGTTTAACCCTCATTCCCTCATGACATTTTTTCCCTTCTACAAAACTTCATGCAGTAAAACCTTTTTTCTTCCCCCACTACATGGGTTGGACTCTAAGGGGTATCTGGGAAAAGTTGTTTGCCTTGAAATAAAACCACAAAATAAATATTTATAATTAAAAATTAAATAATATATATAATTTTTATATTATATATATAATTAAAAAATTTTATTATAAATAATATATAATAAAATATAATAATATATAATCTTTACATATTTGTTACTGCATAGGAACATGCCACACTTATGGTTTGTTCTTAGTCTTATACCACCACTAAGAAATGTAGGGTAAAAAACACTCACTTTAACACCGGGCAACCACCAATTTTTGATGCCCTTAAAATGTAGCAGTTTTTTTTCCAAGGCAAAACAAAAATATATTATAATATATAAAAATTAAATATTTTAATATATAATATTTATATTTTTTTATATATACACAAAAACTCAAAAACCAAAGGAAGGGGGGCTTTAAAAGGGTTTTTTTTCCCGGGGGGGGACCTAAAAAAGTTAATTTTTTTTCCCGCGGGGGGTATGTTTTTAAAAAAAACAAAAAAAAAAAGAGGCAACAAAACCTTTTCGTGTTGCCCCAAAACCCCTCCTGGGGGCCAGCCCGTAAAAAAACTGGTGAAAAAGGGGGAAACACCCAAATCGTTCACTTTGTATGTGCAACCCAATCCCCCAAGGAAATTAAAAAGGGGGAGCAAAAAAGGGCTTTTTTGACCCCCCGGGAAAACCCCAAAAAAACCCCTTCCCAAACAGGGGAAACGAATGCATACGTCCTAGGGGGGAAGGTTTGGCTTTTTCCCGGAAAAAAGGGGGACGAAATGCATAATTTTTTTTTTTTTCCTTTTCCCGGGATCGGGCTGGTTTGGGCCGAGGGAGCCCCTTTACAATCTTTTGCCCAGGGGGGCCCAGCGGAAAAATTTTCCAAGGGGGCCCTTTTTTCCCGGGAAATCGAGTGGGGCCTTCCGGCTGCGGGGGGGGCCCAAAACCCCCCTTAAAACTCCCGCCTATCAATTAAGATCTTTGGGAAAAGGCAAAGGGTCCCCAGGCAGGGGGGGGGAGCCCCTTTCCCTGTTTTTGTTTCCCGGGGAAAGCGCTGCTGCCCCGTTGTGCGGCAGCGATTGCTTCCCAAAAAAGGGGCCCTGGGAAGCGGGGGAATTTCCCCCGGGGCCGGCGATGTCCCCCCGATACCCACAAGGGCATTGGGGGGCATCGGGAACGGGGCCCATTTTTGGTCATGGCGGAACCCCAGTACAAACCCATTTTTTACTGGGGGAAATTTGGGCCTTTCCCTTTTAACAAAATTTCGAAGTTTGCGGGTTAAAAAACCCCCCTAGGGGGGAAAAAAGAAAAAAAAAAAAAAAAATTTAAAAAAAATTTTTAAAAAAAAGGGGGGAAATAAAAAGTAAAAACAAAAAATTTTAAAAAATAAAAACCCCAGGGAAAACATCGTTTTTTTTCCCTTTTTTTTAAAAACCCCCCAAAAAGGCCCAAAAAAGTTTAAAAAAAAAAAAAAAGGTACTCTTTTTTGGAACGCCCGGTTTTTTTGCGAAAAACACCTTTTTCCTTTTAAATATTTTATTTAAATTTAAACCATTTTGGGGGTAAAATATTTTAAAAAAAAAAATGTAAAAAAAAAATTTCAAAAAATTTTGCATTTTTTTTTTTCCCCCCCGGCACCCAACTTTAAAAAGGCAAATTAAAAAAGCAAACAAAAAAACTTATAAAAACCCCAAAAATTTTTTAAAAATTTTAAAAAAAAGGGTTCGGGGTTCCCCATCCTGAAAAAAAAAAGCCCTTTAAACATTTTCCCGGGGTTTTAGGGAAAAATTTTTAAAAAAAAGTTAGGGCCCTCCCCCCGAAGAAAAGCGATGCATAAAAAAAAAATTTTTTTTTTCCCTTTTTTTTTTAAAGTGCTTCAACAAAAAAAACCACTATAAAAATTGGGGGTTAATCCCCGAAATTTCGTTTTGGGCCCCACAGATTTAAAGCAAAAACTTTGGCCCATGGTTTACTGCCCCCAGTGGGGCGTTTTTAAAAATTAAAAAAAAAAAAAAAAACCACTCGGGGGATTGCAGTTTTTTTTCGAAACACGGGGCCTTTCCCAAAAAAAAAATTTTTAAAAAACTGATCAAAAAATTTCTTGCCCTCGGGGGAATGGGGGCAATGAAAAAAAAAACCGTTTTTTTTTTTGGGAAATAAAAGTGTTTTTATTGGAAAAAAGCAGAAAAACCCATAAAAAAATTTTAAAAATTTTGGGGTCCCCACAAATTGAAATTTGAAAGGGAACCTTTTCCCCAAAAGTAAAGTTTTACTTTGTAATTTATCCCCGCATGGGGGGGGGACCGTGTAAAAAAATAAAAAAAACCTACCGGGGAATGCTGTATTTTTTTTCCCAAAAAAGCCCCCAAAAAAAAACCTTAATAAAAAGGATCATAGTTTTTCTTTAAGAAACCCCAAAATTTGGAACTAAAAAAAAAAACCTTTCAGCTCTTTTCCCGCCAAAAAAAAAAAAACCCCATAATCGGGCTCCGTAAAACAGAAAAAAAAAAAAAAAATCCCTTTTTGGTTGTCAGAATGGGGAAAAACCCAAAAAAAGCAAATTTTTTTTGGGGGAACCTATTTAAAAATTGTGAAAAAAGAAAATAAAAAAAAAAAAAAAAACAAATAAAAAATTTTTTTTTCATTGAAAAATTTTTTTTACCCCACCCCCCCATAAAAAAAGGGTTTTTCCTGTCATTTTTCCCCCGTAGGGCCCAAAAACACGGAAAAAAAATGAAAGCCCAAAAAAAACAAGGGACAAACTGGGGTTTTTTTCCCCCCTTTTTTCTTTGGGCCCAATACTAAAAAGAACCTATGGAAAAAAACGGGTTTTTTGCCAAAATTGGCCAACAGAACCCCCTAGATGGGGATCCCCTGAGGGGTGTTGAACCCAAAAAAGGGTTGCGATTTTCTGGGGGGGTTTTTTCCCCTTTTTTGCGGGGTATTTTTGGGGGGGGTTTTTGGGGCAAAGGACAGGGCCCCAAAACCAAAATTTTTCTTTCCCAAAAAAAAGGCCAAAAATTTGGCTCCCTCCCTTGTATCCCGGGGGCCATGCCCAAAAAAACAGCGGGTTTAAAACCCAAAATTTTGGGGGGAATTTTGGGCCAAAATTTGGGGGAAGGGAAAATTGCGGGGCCAAAATTTGGGTTGTTTTTTTTTCCCAGGTTCCCTGTAAAAAGGGAAATTTTTTTCAGCAAAAATTCGCAGATTGTTGGAAAAAAAAAAAAGTTTTTTTCCCGGGCCAAAACCGCTAAAAATTTTTTGTGAAAAACCTGGGGGGGGTGGGAAAAAAACTCATTTCCCCCAACCCCGGGATTTTTTTTTTCCCTTAAAGGGGGGTGTATTTTTCCAAATTTTTGGGTCTTTTTAGGGGGGGGGGGTTTTAAATTTAATTTTTAGGCCACCTTAGGGCGTTTTGAAAAACCCTAAAAATGGCCCCTAAAAAAAATTTTTAATAAAAATTTGGGGCCCCCAAGAGCCCCAATTGGGTTGCTCTTCCTACTCGGGGGGCTTGGGGTTGAGCCACTTTCGCGCACGGGGCCCACAAATTGGGGGAAAATCTCTGAAAAGGGGCCGAATCTGGGGGAAATCAAAAATTAATTTTGTTTTTCCCCGGGTTTCCCATTTTTTACTTGTTTTTGGGGGGGACTAATGGAAAAAAAAATTGGGGAAAAATCCCCCAAAAAAAATGGGGAAAATTTTAAAATTTTTTCACCCTCCCCCTTTTGGTTTTAAATTCCTTTTGAAAAAACCCAAAGGGGGTTTAAAAAAAACTTCCAAAAATCCCTGTTTTGTTCCCTTTAAAAACCCAGTTTTGTTTTTTTTCTTGGGAGGGAAGAAAATTTTAAGGGGTTTACCCAAAAACAAAACGGGGAAAAATAAAAAAAATTCCACGTTAAAAAACCGGGGAATGGTCCCAAAAAAAAATTTAATATTAAAAAATTTTTCTTGAAAATTTGGGAAAATTTAATACAAACATTTTTTTAACCCCCCAAATTTTTTTAAAAAAAAAAAGCCCTTTTTAAAAAAAATTATGCCCCCAACAGTAGCCCCATATGGTAGATGCTTTTTTAAAAACCCTTTTTTGAGGGGGGAAATAACTATCTTTTTTTAACTTTTTTGGGGGAAAATTGTTGATGTTTGAAAATGGTAAATTTTTCACATTTTTCACGATTCTTTGATATTTTTCACAAATAAACAAGGACTTTTTGGACCAATAATTCTTACTATCTTAAAGCACAATGTGTCACGAGAAAACAATCTCACATGGATAGGTTAAAGTGTCAAAAAGTTATTCTCATATAAAGTGACAGATGCCAGATTTAAAAAATGGGACTCTGTCAAAGAGGCCAAGACCGGCTCCGGCGGTAAGGGGTTAATTAGAGAAGCTGCCAATTGGCCCAGGCTCACTGTGGCAGAGCTGCAGTAATCCAAAGCTCAGGTGGGAGAATCTGTCCACAGGATAACTAATATTTAGCCGTTTTTAAAGCAAGCCATAAAGCAAGCCTGTTTGCAGAAAGCTCTGTAGGGGACACAGCAAAGAGGTGAAAGAATGTGCTCCGGTCCGATGAGACCAATATTTTACATTTTGGCTTAATGCCATACAATATGTGTGGATAAAAGTCAACCCTGGTCATCACCCTGAACACACCATCCACACTGTGAAGCCTGGTGGTGGCAGCATCATGTTGGGATGACTTTGCATCAGCGGGGACTGGGAAGCTGGTCAGAGTTGATGTGAAGATTAGGGATGGGCGAATCGATTTCAGGAAAAAATGGATTCTAAACGAAGTTGAATTTCCTGGCGAATCTAAAATGGCCTCAAGCACATGGCATAACATAGGGCAAAGAACTATGGGAGAAAGCCATGACATGCAGACATGGAGCCAATCAGCAGCCAGCCACCTTCAGTGATGTCACACCCCTATAAATAGGCCAGCCATTTTACATCTGCCACTTGCCACTGTGTCTCTTATGCAAACGTATCTCTCTGCAGCAGCACTAGATTGCAGTCTGTGCCAAATACTTCCGATTTTACAGTTACTGGGGTGAAATACCTTTCAACTACACAGTGTATGTGTTATATACAAACATGTTCCTGAACCATGTGATATTGCTCTTTGTGCTAAACAGTTACTTTTTTCACTTATTGTGGTGAGCTATATTTGAAATATAGTTACTGTATTTCTCAAATACACACATCTACATTAAACAGGGTTTGTTTTATTGTAAATTTTTTTTATCAAAAAGTATGTCAGACAGAGAGGTGGCAGGCCCTTCACATGGGAGGGGCAGTGGCACAAATGTTCCTGGAGCAGGCACAGGTCACAGCACAGTAAAGGGACATTGCAGCAGGGGTGACTCGGCGAGGCCAGAGCTACTTGTGTCATTTAGTGGCCACGTGTTGACCACCAATCCAACGGTTCTTGAATGGCATGGCCCGGGAGCAGGTCAGGGGCCCTCACCTGTCCTTATCCCGCCTCCGTCCCATTCAGTTCCATCAACCAGAGAACTACCATGTGCTGTGGGCTCTGCACCACTATACAGAGAGGACGAACTATTTGAGGACAGTGAGCAGCTATTGGGCAGCAAAGAGGTGGGGCAGACATCCGCTGTTTCTTGCAGTAGGCGGGCAAGTAGTGATGAGGAAAGTGGCATGGGAGGTTATGTTACTAGCGGTCAGGCTCTGTACACCGAGATCGTTGAGAAGGACAGCAGTGATGGGCAAACACTAATCGATAATGATGTAGCCGATCGCCCTTGGGAGATGGGTGAAGCAAGGGCTTCATCATAATCATCGTCGGGAGAAAAGGGTGGCAGCTTGTATGTCGTAGTGTGGTCAGGAGTCCGCAGGGTGGCAGTAGTGCGAGGTCGGGAGCCAAACAGCCACGGGGTAGACCACCTGCTTCGCTGGTCCCTTTCAGCCCAAAAAGTAGCGGCGCATGGGCTCACTGAGGCAGTGGTGGTCAGTCAGTCAGTCAATGCGGAGCAACTTGGACAGGAGATGCCGCTTTCTCCTCCACGTTGTCAAACTGCTGATTCTGCACCAATGTCCAACTCCTCCTCCTACACCACCTCAGTCTCCACTGCAGCGACAACTCTTAGTGCTCCTCCAGCATACCACATGTGTAGGGCATGGCGGTGTCACGCAGTTCTACACCTGGTTTGCCTGGGCGAACGAAGTCCCACAGAGGAGGAACTGCTCCGCGTCATGAAAGACGAAATCGATTCCTGGCTTTCTCCGCAACTACCTCTCATGGCCACATGAGTGTGGTGGGGGCTGAACTGGAGGAGGAGGAGGACATTGGAGCACAAGCAATGTCTGGTGAAATGAGTGGCTTTTCTACCCAGGTGACAGGAGAGGAGGAGCAGCCGGAGGAGGTAGAGGGAGATGAGGAAGACGAGGCAGATGACCCAAACACACCGTGGCAGTATACAGTGTATATGGAGGCAGGGAGTCCCTCAGAGTCACTTGTGCAGATAGCTGATTAGCATATAGCCTGCTGCATGCTGATTTGCCTGCGTAGTGAGAGCCGAATAGTCACCATTCAGAAGAGGGATGACTTCTGGCTCTCCACCCTCTTGGACCCTCACTACCGGTCCAAAATGGGAGCCTTTTTTTCACCTGCTGAGAGGGAGGAAAAACTCAAGTACTTTAGAGACATCCTATGTTAGTCTGTTGTCTATCTGTGTCATCGTCCATCTACTAGCAGGTCTGTCCGGGGGGTTCCTCAGCTCTCACATACCACTGCCACGGCTGCTGTGGGGGGGGGGAGGAGCAGTACCAGCTTCATCAGCAGCAACCTGAGCCTGGAGTCATTGATGAGCAGCTTTCTTCACCCGCCTAGTGAGGAAGGTACTCACCAGCAGCAGCACCTGAAGCAGACCCTAAACCAGCAGGAGGTGGCCTACTTGGACAAGATTCGCTGGACTACTGGGCAGCCAAAATGGATGTGTGGCCACAACTTGCCGAGTGTGCACTGGAGAAGCTGTCCTGCCCGGCCAGTAGTGTGGCATCAGAATGAGTGTTCATTGCAGCATGGGCCTTAGTTACCCCAAGTAGAACCCGTTTGTCCACCCGAAATGTGGAGAGAGACTCACCTTTGTCAAGATGAATCAGGCGTGGATCAGCCAGGATTTCCACACCAATGCCTGATGCATCAGATTAGATCAGCCATGCCGCCTCACCCAGACTCATTGACAAATGAGTCTGGATTCTTCTGTCTAACTGCCTCAGCTACTATTTTGATGCTGCTACCCGCCTGCTGCCACACATGTTTTGCCAATTGCTTCTTCTACCACCCACCAGCTTTACCAGGGACTGGTATTGCCACCCATCTCCACACTCTTCACTGGGCCATTATGTAGAATTAATCTAACAAGTTATTAAGTGTGAAATGTGAATGATGTAAAAAAAAATTGCAAAACAAATCTGCAATAATTTATAAGTGAACTTAAACTTTTCTCCCATAAAGTACAACTTGTCCCAGATAAAACGAGGCATCATACAACTGTGTCATTGAAAAAAAATTAAGTTCTGACTGTTGAAACGCAAGGAGGCACAAACTAAAAAATGTGCTGGTCATTAAGTACTTTTCAGGCATTCGGCTTAAGGGGTTAAACCATTAACAAACATAGTAGTAAACAATCTCTGAGTCTAGTTGGGTGGTAGCACATATCAGTCCACATCATTTGTACACGGGCAAAAAACTTTTCAGCACTCTTATCCTTGTTTTGTGTCATATTAGTTAAAACTGTAAATATCCCAAACTCCTGTACCCTCTAAAGACCCTCCCATTCCTCCTCAGACACTCCGACATAAACAGGATCAACTCTCTATTCACGAAGTTTATATGGGCTGGGAAAAAACCCCGCATAGCTCTTAAAAAACTTATGCTGCTGACCTCAGGGGGAGGCCTGAATCTACCGGACGTTAGGGGATACAACTTGGCGTGCTTAGCCCGACATGTTGTAGATTGGGCTGAAGGCCTAAGTCGTTATTCCAATTGGGAGGTGGAGAGAGAATTGATGCGCCCGTGGAACCCCATGGCTCTCCTTCATATTAAGTACTTTCCACCCCTGGTTAAGTCCTCTACTATACTCCGTGACACGATTGTGGTCTGGAAGGAGATTCGGAGACGATTGGGGCTCTCCTTCTTGCTCTCCAGAGGGATTGGCTCTCTGGGACCATCCTGATTTCCCCCTGGGAAATTCTAACCCAATATTTGCAAAATGGCGGGCTCGGGGGTTACAGGAAGCTTATGCCATCAGAAATGCTGGTTACATTTTCTCTCCCTAACTCTCAGATATTGGCCGCATATCAATTGTACTACTTCTGCGCCTCTAGATTGAAAGATGTTTCAAGAGAAATGTCCCTGAACACATATGACACTTTTTTAGTCTGTAATAGAGGGAACTGCACTCTATCTGGATTTTATGGGGTCATGAGATGATGGATCTTGAGCCACACAGAGTCGCAGGTGTTTCACTTCTGGGCGCATCGCTTGAAGGATGAGCAGCTCCCAGATAAGATTATATGAGGGTTGGTGTCAGTGAAAAAACACATCATCTGTGCAAATTGGATGGAATCACACTTTAAAATCGTTCACATTTATGGCTTCAACCTGCCCCCCACCCGCATAGGTTGCAAAATTGTCCTAAATGTGGACAGCATAAGACCAATTTGTGGCACGGCCTTTGGGAATACTCTCACATACAGGGTTTCTGGGATAATTTCACGACATATGTTGAGGTGCATTTTAATGTAGTCTTGGAAAAATGCCACAATTTGCTTATTTTCCACTGTCCTGGACCTCTGGAGGATGAAGGAGACAGAACGGCAGTGGTGGCCCAGAACATCCCTGCAATAATCTACATAGCGATCTTGGTTGCTAAACGCTGTCTGCTTTCTTTCTGGATCACACCGTCCTTACCTCCAATGTCTATGACAGCGGACCAAATGAAAATTTTTCTACCCGCTGATAAACTAAAAACAGAGAGATGCAAGGAAGTTCGCACAGCATGTTTCCTTAAACGCTGGTGCCCTTTCATGGAATCTCACTACTCAGATAGGGAGGTCAAGATCCTGATGCAGACGTTTCAATGTACAGGTTGGTATTGTATTGAAGGTATTGGCGGGTCTTTGGGCAGACTGGAAGTTTGAGCTGGATCTGGGCTCATGCTTGGCGCGGGAGGGGAATTTATGCAGGGTAACCGCTTAGTGGTATACAAGTAGGGTAACTCATGCACGCACATTTAGAGTTTCGCGACAATGTTTATGTTGTTTTTCTTGTTTGAAATTTCTTTATTCCATTGAAACGTTTTTGTACTATGTTAGAGGACACTCGGACTGAGTCTTTGATAATTCATTTCATGTTTACTGACAACATGCTATCTGCACAAACTATGGCATACAGCATGGATTTGTTATGAGCTCAAAATTGTCTTATAGCTAAGCTCGTTATCAGCTTGTCAACGTGTGGGCTCATTCCTTTGTCTTCTATGTATTATATTTTTGTGCAACTTTCCTTTTTTTGTGTTTGTATAAAAACCCAATAAACATTTGTTTATAAAAAAAAAAAAGCTATAAACATGTCAAGCAATCTAGCATGAACCCTCTCCTGCAATCTCTTTACATACTCAACCAGAATCTTCAGGACTCAGACAGAGTTCCGTCACTGTTTTAACCCCTTTTGGCTTATAAAGTCCTAGATATTGCTTTATGATATGTGCAATGCTATATGCATCCTTTCCCTCAGTCCGGGGTTCCAAGTCAGCCCAAATACAATGGTATGAGCTCTGTATTGAGGACATTTGTTTAGTAAACTGTATTGGAAGTTTACCAGTCAGGTAACATGTTCATCATGGACAGCTGATAACTTGCCCCAGGGGGGCAATAGTCAGTCAAGTAAAGCTTAGACTTAAGATTGAGAGACTTTAGATTTGGGGAGTTTAGAGGGGACAGTATTGTATTGCTTATTATTATAATTTATTCACATATCTTTTTGGTAACATCCCCATGAGTTCCATGTTTGACAATGCTGTCCAGTGCACAACCTGTGCAATGTATGCCATCCTTGAGCAACAGTTCGAGGGGGCATACTGCTGTGCAAGATGTGTGCACACTGCACATTTAGAAGCCTGTATCCTGGATCTAAATGAGCAAGTGGCAACACTGAGATCCATTGCCAACTTGGAAGCGAGTTTGCTGCCCACTGAGCACTCACTCGCAGGTGTAGATGCTGGGGAGGGTGGCAGCATGGAGGTGCAGGAACATGAGGCAGCTAGCTGGGTAACAGTTAGAAAGAAGGGTAGAGGGAAGAGTGTCAGGGAGGCTAGTCCTGAACTGGCACACCCCAACAAATTTGCAAGATTGGCAGACGAGGGGTATGTAAGCTCAGAAATAGCACTGCTACAGCAAGATACTACCCCGTCTGCCCAGTAGATGGGAATAGGAGTGCAGGTTTAGGTTTTGACAGGTGCTATTAGAGGGCTGACTTTGGTTTAGGTGTACAGATTCAATCTAGAGGGTCCGCTGCCCTAAATGGGAGAGAGTGCAGCTGTATTGGGCCCAAAATGGCCAGGAAGTTTTGGGGGGGAATATATTAAACTTAGGACAATTGGGGGGGGGGGGGGGGGATGAATTTTAAACACACATTTTTTTGCATCAGATTATTTTTGAAATGAGAAGTGGGAATTAGATTTAAAAACAGGGGGGATAGGGGGAAGGGGTGTGCAATTAAAAAAGATCAGGGATGAAAGAATAAAAAACTGAAAAAACTTACAATTTGCTGCTGGACCAAATCCAGGAAGTCTGAACAACAAAATAAATGAACTTAGAATATAAATAGCTGAAGGGGAAAAAAAATATTGGAAAATGAGGGGGATAACTGAAGGAATTTGGCGGGCAAGAAGCACTATGCCTGGGGGGGAATTAACTTCAGGTTAACGGGTTTTCTTTATTTAGAAGGGATCTAAGGACCGGAACGGAAGTGTTGTCTTTATGAAACCTTTGAGCAAAACCGGGTGGGGAAGTTTTAAAAGGTAAAAGGTAATGAACATGTGGAATAATTTTGGTAAAATACATGGGGGGTAAAAATAACAATATAATACAAAATAGGGGTCTGCTATAGGCCCCCCAAATATAACCAGACCCTTTGGAAGATGTACTCCTCAGGCAAAAAAGATGAGGCAGTAATCAGAATGAGGTTATTTTTTATGGGGACTTTAACTATCCAGACATCAATTGGGAATCGGGAAACCTGTAGCTCTCATAAAGGAAAGAGGTTTTTGTCAATAACTAATGATAATTACCTTTTGCCAAATGGTGAAAGAAACCGACTAGAGGAAAGGCCCTCTAAAACTTAATATTGACTAAAACCTAAACAGGTAACAAAGGTTCGGGTTTGAGGGGCCCCTGGGGAATTAGTGACCATAATATAAATTTCCGTTTATCCTTCAATAGAGTTTTTTGTAAAAGGAACCACAAAAACACAGAATTTGGGAAGCTAATTTTATTCTGCTTAGGGAGGCCCAAAAAACCGTATTGACTGGGGACAATGTTTTTAAAAATATGGCAAACAAACAATAAAATGGATATTTTTAAAAAACATCCTAGGCTACCACTGTGAAAGGTGCATACCTTATGGTAATAAAAATAATTAAAAACAGGAAAAACCCAATGTGGATCAACAGGGATGTAAAAGAGGTAATAAAAAACAAAAAGAAAGCGTTTCACCTACTAAAACAGGAAGGCAGTGAAGAGACGCTAAGAAGCTATAGGGAAAAAAATAAAGTGTGTAAAAATAAAGATAAAGGAAGCAAAGCTGGAGACGGAAAGACATATCGCTATAGAAAGTAAAACAAAACCCCAAAAATATTTTTTTAACTATATAAATAGTAAAAGATTAAAACAGAAAATGTTGGCCTTTGAAAAATACTGAGGGAGAGACAGTTAGAGGGGGGATGAGAAAAAAGCAAACCTATTAACACTTTTTCTCCACTTATTTACGAGGGGGGAGGATGACCTTCCTGTTGAAAAAAGGATGAGGTAAACCCCAAATTAAAGTTTCTTGTCTAATCCAGGAAGAAGGCCCCGTCTTAAGAAGATTAAAATAGACAAATCCCGGTCCAAAAAGGGAAAATACACCCCACGTGTCCTAAGGGAGTTAAGGTGCCATAGATGGCCCCCTATTCTTAAATTTATGGTTTTAAATAACGGGGATGTCCCAAAGGACTGGCCGCATATTTTTCCCCAATTTTTGGGAGGAGGGGGGGAGCCTCTATTAACATTCCAAAAAACTGGTTTTTCAACGTTGATAAAAAAAGCATACAAATGTATATACAAAATTAAAAATTATCCTACCCCCTGTTAATTTTTTTTTTTAAAAGGGGGAAAAACCTAAAACTTTCAAATCATTGGTAAATATGTACATGATGCATTGGGAGGAAGTCTATATCTTTTCTCCACACAACCCAATCCACAGTAGCATTAAGTGGTATGGGCAAAAAAAACATGATGCCTTTTTGGTTAAAAGATGTTCACCCTCCCACCAGAATTTTTTAAAATTACATCAATGAAAATAATTTAAATCTAAGATTTAGTTTGCACATATCAGAAACATGCATATATGAACTCACAAAGGAACCCTAAAGGATAAGAAGGTAGGTATTGCAATATACAGAAAACCCCGGGGGAAAAATTTTTACTACAGGAAAACTTTCCCCATGCACCCACAACTGTATGAGCAATCTCCACAGGGGAATTTGTTAGGGCCACAAAGGCCTGTATGTCTAAATTTTTTTTTTATAAGGAATGCATAAATATTTCCAAAGATGAGGGAAGGGATGATATAAACCTTGGCTGTTACAGCCAGCACAGAGAAAAATTTAAAAGTGTGTCCCTAAATGTTTTCTCAGGGATAAAATCTTAACCGAAAATACTACAAATGTAACACCCATCACTTTTTCTATGAGTTATAGTCATAAATATAATGCAATTCAAAACCTTATTTTAAAATATCTTCCTATTTTACATCAAGACGGGTGTTTATATTGCCAAAAATTATATCGCCAAGAGTTTGGTGTGAACCTAAATGTACACACAATCTGGGTGATCTTATTTAAGTAAATGCAGCAGTCAGAAAACTAACAGAAAATGTTGGCTTTCCCAAAAGGGATTTCACATATGTGCAGGCAGTAAGGCAGTATGTCTGCACATATGCACAAAATAAATGTAACAATTCGGAGTATATATAACATTAGTAGTTACTTAAATTGCAATGCCTGAAATGTTATTTTTTTATTTTTTTGTATGCCAGTTATAAATACTTTCTTTTAAAAACCTTTAAGGTTTATTCCATACTTTAAAATACACATTCCCATTTTTTTTCCCCACCAATGAAATCAAAATTAAAATTTCCCCTGTTTTATTTTAAATTTGGGAAAACCAAAATTATTTATTTTTGCCAAATGGGAAAAAAAAAGGGAGAGAAAAATTTTTTTTAAGGGGAATTTTTATTTTTTTTGCAAAATCAAAGTTTACTTTCATTTCTTTTAGTTTTTGGGTGGGTTTTCCCCCTTAAACTGTATGACTTGGGTCAAATTTTGGGGGAACCCACCCCTTTCTCTGACAGAATGGGAAAACTAAACCCATTTTGAATGGGGGGAATTTTAAAAAATTTCGATTGCCAAAGTTCCCCCCCTGAATTTTGAAAAAAATTGTTTAACCCGTTTTTATTTGCGGCGAATTGTTTTAAAAAACAGTTTTTTTGGTTTGCAAAGACCCTTTTTATGGTGTTTTTGAATTTGTGCTTGTCAAATTTGCTTTGGGGAGCGGGGTTTGGTCTTCTAAAAGCTTTTTGGTTTTAGTATGAACGCACATGACAGCTCCCGCTGCTTCATTTTTAAATTTTTCGGGCATTAAGGAGAAAAAATGCCAAATAATTTAAAAGGGGGAAAGCACCCCAAATTTAAAGAAATGTCAGGCCAGGGGAAAAAAAAAAAGCTGAGGGAAAGACCCTAAAATACGTCAAAGAAAAACAGAAAGTGGTTTTGGAGTGACAGGTCGAAACACAGAAAGGGGAGTAAAAAGTGTCAATTTGGATGTTTTAGAGAAAAAAATTGAAAATCAGTTTATCTTATATTTTTGAAAGTTAAACCAGGTATGTTTTTTAAATGTCTTTTTTTGTTTTTTGAGATATTTTTACACAGTTTTTTTGAAAAGATGCATTGCCTGCTTACAGCAAGAGAATCAAGGCCCCCCTTTTCCCTTGGACGAACAGAGGAAAAAGTTGGGAATGTTTTTTTTAGTTTAATCCCAAAATCCGTAGAGGGCAAATTTTGCCCTTTTTCTTACCCCCCCCCCAAATTAAACCCAATAATAGTGATAAAAATAAGTATGTGTTTAAAAAAAAGTTTATTGGATGAAATCTCGGTGTTTAAAATTGTTTTATCCCCCAAAACCCCGAAGGGTGGGGGTGTGTATTCTTGGGCTGTCATAAAAATTAATAAATTCGGACGGGGGACTTTAAATTGGAAAAGGAGTAGAGAGAAAAGTACTTTTTCATTAATGTATCTTTGATATTTGGTGGGGACTTAAAAGGGCCCCCAAAGGCCCAAAACCAGGAGGGGGGCGGCCTTACCACCCGCCCCCTTCTGGATTTTTTTCCAAATTATTGGAGCCTGATAAAACTCCATACAAAAAGGCCCAAAAAGTTACTGATTTTATAAATCTTAAATTACTTTTTCAGCAGTTTTAGTGAGTTGTTGGTGGTTTGTCCCCTCTCTTGGGGAGACCTGTAGGCTTTCCCTTCCGGGTGTGGTCGGGTTTACTGGTGTGCTTTTATCATAGGGTTTATCCCTTTTTTAAAACCGTTATCAATTGATGTTTTTTGATTATTGTTTTTAAAGAAACCGGGGGGGGGAAATTGGTTTTGTACTGAAACTAGTGTATTTTCCTTTTTGTATCATATTTCAGAGTAGGCCAGGGTGAAAGAGTCCCGGTTGACTAGCAACTGAAGCCTGTTATATACAGATGATCAGAGTTTTTGAGTTTGCCTGCTAACGAGCAGAAGATATTGTATAGGTTTGAGAGTGCTTGGGGCTTAACCTCAACATACATTTGCATACAGTTGTTCTGTTTTTACCTAGGTTGCGACTGCATTCAGGGTTAATATATACTTAGTTTGTGTCTTTAGTTCACGGGTGTCAAACACAAGGCCCGCGGGCCGAATCTGGCCTGTTGCCTTGTGTTACACGGCCCGGCACTTGTTGCTGAGCTGTGCTCCGCAGCGGCTGCTTCACACAGTGAGGAAGGAGCAGGCATGGGCAGCCAGCTCAGGGGCGGGGCGGCCCAGCTGGGGTAAACGGGAGAAGAGCACTGTCTGGCCCCGCCTCCTCAGTGCTCCGGCCCCACCCCCTGCAGGCCTGGCAGGACGCTGAGCTGATGAGCTTCCTGCCTGGCAAGAAGATACCTGCTCCTGCGGAGGACTGTTCAATTAGGTTGGTAAGTGGCTTCACTACTGGGGCCTTACCACCCTAGTCCTCTACCCCACCGGGCCCCTATCAGAAAACCCCCTTTACCCCACCCCATATCTTACCAGTTAGCTGCATCCCCCTCCCTGGGCCTCCACCATCTAGCCCCTATCTCCCTCTGGGCCTCCACATCTGGCCTGCTCCCCCCGGGGCCCTCCACCATCTGGCCTGCCTCCCCTCTGGGCCTTTACCATTGGCCTGCCCCCCCCCGGGCCCTCCCCCCTGGGCCTCACCATCTGGCTCCCTCCCTCTGGGCCTCCTATCTGGCCTGCCTCCCCCCGGCCTCCACCTCTGGCCTCCCTCCCCCCCGGGCCTCCACCATCTGGCCTGCATCCCCCGGGTCCCCACCATCTGGTCTGCCTCCCCGCGGGCCTCCTCCATTGTGCCTGCCTCCCCCCCCGGGCCTGCCTCCACCATCTGGCCTGCCTGCCTCCCACCCCCCGGACCTCCACCATCTGGCCTGACTCCCACCCCCCGGACCTCAACCATCTGGCCTGCCTCCCCCGGGCCTCCACCATTGGCCTGCCTCCCCCGGGCTTCCACATTGGCCTGCCCCCCCCTGGGCTTCCACATTGGCCTGACTCTCCCTGGGCTTCCACCATCTGCCTGCCTCCTCCCTGGGCTTCCACCATTGACTGCCTCCCTCTCGGGGCCTCCACATCTGACTCCCTCCCTCTCGGGGCCCTTTCCACTATCTGGCCTGCCTCCCCCCCCCGGGACCCCACATCTGGCTGCTCCCCCCCCGGGACTCCACCATATGGCCTTTGCCTCCCCCTGGGCCTCACCTTCTTCCTGATTACCATAAAAGGGGCTGCTTGTAACAGTATACGTACAAATGAAACTACTTTTAAAATAGCTCTCTTAACTGTTAAGGAAGAGTTACAGTTACACAGTTCTAAAATTAGGTCGGCCCTTTAAGGTACGCCGTGAGGCCGATGTGGCCCATGGTGAAAACGAGTTTGACACCCCTGCTTTAGTTCATTAGTTGTCTCCTAGTTGTTATCTCAGTGAGTCGTTTGCACTGAATTCTGGCAAGCATTCAAGAGTTAGAATGCAGAGTGTATGATCTTTCAGCTTCAGTTCAAATGCATCTATTAAGGGGGGCTTGCCCAGCTGCTGGCAGAAACTTTCTCCTCTTGTCTCTGTGGCGTACTGTAAAATTATAGCACTCAGCCTAAAAGATTAGGATCTGTAATATGATGGAAAGCTTACGTGCTATATTTTCATCTAAAGCGGACAACGAAAGTTATGTCACTCCAGCTGAACTCGTCTCGAAAAGGGAAGGAAAGAATATGTTTCAGACTTCAAAAGGTTAATGAAGCTTTGTGACATGCCTAGAAAAGGGAGATTGCAAGCTGGTCTGTGGGAGTTGGCACTAAGAAATTGCAAACAGAGTTTACAAGATAGCGGGCTTCTGTCAGCTGCAATTGCTTGGCACAGAACAGCATGTTCAATTGCGAAGGATAATTATGTTGAAATTGCTTGTAAAAATAAGAAGGGTTTGATGACTGCATACATGTATTGTATAGGGAGTGAACTGCCACCATCACAAAATGGATTTTTTCCCAATGTTGCAATGTCCAATTGTCGTCATCAAATTCATTGACGCTGAGAATTGCGTTAGATGTGGGAGGGAACATCCAACACTAATCCCACCTTGTATTATCTCACCTCCGGCAACTTACAGTATTCTTCCATCAGCTCCGGTGCCAGAACCTCCCATTACTTCCGGTAGCCATTTTAATGAAGTCCTTACACCCTCCACATCCGGAAATGCAACACCAAATTGGGAGCAGAGATACACCAAGATGGATTCTGGAGGAAAGACAATAAACTTTGTTTACCAAGGGCATTAAATACAGCTGTAGTACAATAGGCTCATGGTACTACCCACAGACGAACTAACCAGATGATTCCTGCAATCAACAAGATATACCTAGAATCTGGAATCTCCGCCACAGCAAGTAACTATGCTAGAAGTTGTGAAATATGCAATACTTGTAACCCAGGAGGACTGATGCCAACACTAAAGAAGCATTTGGCTAAACCACTATATCCTTTCCCAGCGGGATCCAGATTGCCCACATTGATATACCCAAGAGTGGAAAATACAAGTATGTTCTAGTGGTGGTGGACATGTTCTCAGGATGGCTGCCAGAACCACCGTGAAGAAACTATTGACTGAATTGGTATGCAGATTTAGGATCCCTGAGGTTATTGAATCTGTCCAAGGACCTGCCTTAATTGCAGAAGTAACCAGAGACATTTGGAAGCTAGTAGGAGCTGACCTTGGCCTGCACACTCCCTACCATCCCAGATCCAGTGGAAAGTGGAAAGAATGAACACCACTCTGAAGAACAAAATTCTGAAAGCTAGTAAAGAAACGTCTCTTCCCTGGCCTGAGATCTTACCCATTGCACTCTATTCTGTCAGAAACACCCCTAGGCAGCCCACTGGTCTCACTCCTTACGAGATATTATTCTCAGGCCCCCCCCAGATTAGGGAGGTACCATCCACAGTAGTTGAGTGCAGGGAATAATAGCCTTGTAAAATATGTTATAAGTCTGTGTAATGAATTGAAACTAATCCATGCTACAGTATTTTCCTCAATTCCAGATCCTGACTGGACCCACAAGCTACAACCTGGTGACTTTGTGTGGGTGAAGAAGCACGTCAGAGATTCTCTGGAGCCCAGATTTGATGGACCATACCAAGTTCTCCTGTTGTCCCCAGGCACACGTGGGTGCACGCTTCACATTGCAGGAAAGTGACTGTGGTTAACCGGTCATCATGAATCACTCCTTTATCTTTTCCTACATCTGTATTGTCTGGGTGTGGTAGGAGCACCAAAGGGTGCAATCCCCAAAAAGAAAGGGTGATCACTTTTTGGTATAATTCCTCCAGTACTCAAGTACAACCTTTAAATTTGAGTTTGCGATATCGCCCAATGCGGACCACTAACCGATGAAGCCAATCTGAAACCAAACTCAGGGTACACACATATTACTGACTTACATGTGGCCAGTGGGACACAACACATATAGCGTGTGACCCGATGACTTTTGGGGTACTAATTGTGATTCCTGGGGGCAAAGATGAGTCTCACCGGACACTATTGGGATATAGACCGAAACTTCACTGGAAAAGAAAGACAAAAATGGTAGAGCTTACTTGCTAGAACTTTACTTGTGTTACAACCCACCTAGTGTAGAATGTGTAATGGGAACGCAATTGGTATTTAACCATAGACAATCCTATCCAAAAAGATGCAGGTTTATGTTCTGGGTACTTATGGTGGAGTGCAAAGAAGCAACCTCACTCCCATTTAACATGTAATGACATGATAGAGACTCCCCAGAAGGAGGAACTAGAGACCCAGATCACTAGAACTACAAAGATGTGAGATTTCAAGCATAAAGGTATAAAGAAATGATAGCCATTGCAAACTCCACATTAGAGGACATTTATGCAATAGAAACTGGATATAATAATATGAATTTCTGGCTAGAATGGATGAAGCATTCTGTTGCCCAGCAAAATAAATCTATTTGTTATGTATGTTCTAGTGCCCGGCCACATCTTAGGACAGCCCCTTTACACTTAGACCCAGCCTCAAAAAATGCTTCCTCAGTTTGTTAACCAATAAGACAACTTCTGACCCTACCTTGAGGACGTGGAAGGTAAAGCACCCCTTGATAACACAGAGACCTATACCAATCTCGGAATTACTATATACTATATAGTCTCATGGGAGACTTCAATATCCCAATCGACACCCCCCACTCTGCTTCCAACATACTCCTTTCACTCTGTTCTTCCTTTGACCTCTCCCAGTGGACCTCTGGGAGCCACTCACCAAAGAGGACACACACATGACCTCATCTTCACCAGCCCTACTGACCCCCATCTGACTTCTTAACTCTGCCCACCCCATATCTACACAATCTGCCTTACCTTCTCCACCGATCTCCACCCCACCGGGGCCTCCTCCTGACGCAGATGCTAGTGCACCCTGCCGCAGGAATTTACTAAAACCACAACCCTCGCCACTCTCTATCATTTACACCTCTTACTACCAATCCTCATTTAATAACCCAGACGCTAGCCCTACACTTTCTACAACCAACACGAATCACCGCCCACCTTGACTCAGTCGCTACCCCTCACACCACAACAGAACCCGCAAAATCAACAGACAACCCGGCACAATCAGACTCCCACTAAAAGCTGAGGCGAGCTTCTAGACTTGCAGGACGCCCGCTGAGAGAAAACCTGCTCCCACCCTGACGACGACGTATTACCTCATAACAACCAATCACTACAACAATAAATCCTAGGCACTTCACCCTAACCAATACAGGAATACTTCACCAATCGTCTCTATCCTCTCATTCCTCTGTCTCACAACATAATCCCAGACAACTATTCAAACACCTAAACACTCTCCTCTGCCCACCTGCGTCACCTCCTCCATCCACTCTAGTTCAGCGACGGACTTTGCCATTCACTTCCCTACCACAAATCAACCTTATCAGGAGAAAAGCTATCAGCCCCCAGTCCCCAGCACCCTCCACTATATCTAGGCACAATGCTCTTCCCCCTTAACTTTTTTTTTCCCCACTCTTGCGAGATGAATAATTCTTGTCTCTATTACTTTCCAACATCCAACCTCAACCGACCTGTAAATCTTGACCCACTGCATCACACCTTATTCCCAGACCTTACAAGCTGCTTTTCCTCCCAGCCCTTCACGCATGCTTTTTTATCTTATCGCTAACCCTTGGGCATCTTCTCTTCCTGCTGGCTGAATGCTTTTTAAACATGCTACAGACACTCCTCCATCCCTTAAAACAACATCCCTACTCGATCACTTCCACTCCCTTGTCAACTAATCCTCCCACTCTCACTGCTCCCTTTTGCCTCCAAACTCCTCGATGCAACACGTCTGAACTCAACAGGTCACAGCAAAGTTGTTGTAGAGCCCAGCTACGTGCACATCAATTCATTGGTCCGCAGACGGCGAGAACATTTAAAATAAATCCACAGGAACTTTTATTTCATTTCCATTTAAAAATCCTAATAATGAGGGTGATATCACTCCATCAGACAAGATGATGCATGATCAGCTTAGTTCTAGCACACCTAAATCCAAATGACGACGCGTTTTCAGGGTCACGTGACTTTCTTTTACTCTTATTATCTATCTTATAAACTCTTGATCTGCGTCAACTCAATAGCTTCACAGTGCTGTCACATTACCAACTGTAAGCTGCGAATGATCACCCAACTCTACATCCCTCTGGCCCAGATGTCACCCCTGCTTCTCTTCACACCGTGAAAAAAAAAATACTCCAGACAGTCTTATCGTCCATTTCCTCCTTTTTCTCCTCCCTCTCCTCTCCTAAAACTTAAAAAATGTGGAGAAAACAGAATTCATCCTATCCTTACCCACCTGTCCCACCCTCCATCCGCTCCCACCTAGAAATCTCTCTATCACTCGTCAACTGAGCTGTTACAACACTCTCACCTGTTCCACAAGCTCCCGCTGCGAGTCCTTTGGGTGGGGATAATCCTGCGACTGCCTGTCTTCTTTCCCATCAAAACACCACATCCTAGAACCCTCGCAATCCCGTTCTTCCTCAACTGTCCGCGAGACACACTAAAATTGCTCGAGTCCACATGAAAGACCTATTAGTCTCATCCCCTCCTTGACCCTGAACATCACTAAACATAGCTGTTGGCGCCTTCCCATACCTAATAGCACTCTTGCCTCCCCTTCAAACCATTGCTCAAACTCTGCTGCCACGTGCCTTATCCAACCTCTCCTCAGGCAACTGAGTCCTCCTAGCCTCTCTCCCATCTGCCAATCCATTCACTGGCTAAACAATTGCCAGCGAATTCATTTCATGTGTTAAATCTCCCGGACCTATCAAGGCCCTCCATAACTACTCCCTCCAGTACATATCTGGCCTTAATCACCAAATATCTCCCCTCCTGCAACCAGGCCCCCCACACCCACCCTCAACTCGCCTCCTCACAGGATCTCCATTCTCGCTCTCCACTTATGATCTCCTCCACATCTAACCTGTCACCAAACCTCCTCCGTTGCTTCCCTCCCCACACTCTGAGCAATAGCAATCTCCCAACATAACAGACTCTCTTCCACCCACACCACTTCAAAGCAATACCTGAAAAACCCATTTCTTTCAGCGATTGCCGATAAACCTACAATAACCCTGCTGCCACTGTACTAACCCCACAAAATCATTTCATCCCACTCCTACTGTCTCATCCCTCCCTCTGCTAGAGTTGTAAGCCCTCGTGGCAGATGTCCTCCTCTCCTCTGTAACCAGATAAAGT
Source organism: Phyllomedusa bahiana (assembly GCA_025379985.1). Taxonomy (NCBI): domain Eukaryota; kingdom Metazoa; phylum Chordata; class Amphibia; order Anura; family Hylidae; genus Phyllomedusa; species Phyllomedusa bahiana. The sequence goes on along the minus strand of JAODAL010007489.1, from coordinate 16,128 downwards.
CATTCATTGATCTATTATTCGTAACTCAAGTTGTCATATCTAATGTATGTGACAATAGCGCTCGACGCGAATGTACAGCGCCATGGAATCAATGTTCCGCTTTAAAATACATGTTAATAATAAAATAATCTATCACCCCGGGAAATACTCTTATTCTTTCTATTAAGGGAGCGTTGAAGATTTGGTGTAAAATTAAACCAGAATACTGCGTGGTACCTATAGTGATGCTCCCAACAACAACTCATAAATCTGGTACAACTATAGCTGATGTCTTTATTTTATTTTTTTCGATCGTTTGTGGACCAATGAAAATCAGATCCGCGCAGGCTCAAATGCAAACTGTGTCCAGGGAATGTGTCCAAGCTAAAGGCAATAATTGCGCCCTTCACACATATGCCCATTGAAGAAACCAGAAGGGTACGATAGCCTCACACGCCTCCAGCAACAGATACCAAAGAAATCCAGTGGCCCACAAGCCCAATAGAGATTATTACCCACATGTATATTTGTGAGGATCCACACGGACAACCACGTAGAGGGTGACCTGATGAATTACAAAGCTAGGGATCCCAGGTAAAGGTCAGGATTTGAGTCAAATCAAATCCCAAATAACCAATCGATAAAATTGAAAGGATAAACCATCTCTACTATAACCAACAGTTAGTTCATTACAAGACTCACGCCATCCTACAAGACCTATCCGCAGACAAGTAGCGGAGCCCACCACATCATGGCTCTATCCAAATAGAAAAATGGCTCTAGCAATGGTCCTAGCAGAGCAGGGAAGTGGCAAGTTTGACAGATGCTGCCATGGATGGTGATGATTTGTTACTACATCCCTAACAATACAGGAACCCGAACAGGAAGTGTGACTATAACCATTAAAAGTTGGATGATCTTATCTCAGACACACACGAACGCGAAATTAAGGACCCATGGGATCTCAGTATTTCTTTCCTGTATGAGTTTGGATGGCTAGAGGTTGTTTGGGCCAATGCCATGAATCTGTGGACTAATTGGGATTAAGTTTTCTTAGCCCTGATACCTAATAGTGCAAGTGTGTCATTCTTGCATCAAGAAACTGTTGTCTAAAGGGATCGCGATCAGAGGAGGTACCAAGTTTGCACACTTAGAGGAAGGCTGGTTCACCCATGCATGGAATAGAATTCCATATCCAGTGCTCTCTCTCCCCCCAATAGAACCAATAGTTTCACTACGAGGCTAAGAATTGACCCACAGCACCATAAAACATCGCATCCACACAAGGGGGACATTCACGCGTGAGAGTCGCAGGTTCTGTGAGGCTTTATGGCAGGGTGACCACTCTATATACTTCCCTCCCAGACCCCTGACACCTCTGTCAGCTGCATTAATTCCCTCCCTATCTTAGGACATGTCTTCTGTTTACATCCAGCATCTGGGTCAAGGGGCCGAGGATAGAGCTCGATAACACCTTTGACCAACACATCCATGAAGGGAACGAATTAGTCTATTTAAAAGTCATAGAGGACGGTTAGGGACCCCCTCTCAACCTCTAGCGTACATCCTTACTCCTCACCATCCACCTTAACAGCGGAGGAAGCGGATTGAATAGACTCTAATCGGTTTTTTAGGGGGAGCTGTCAGTAGATAATTTTAGGGAAAAAAACATTGTAATCAATTCTATCATCATATCTAATACGCAAGTTCACCAGGTCTATTGTGTTTCTAACTGTCTTCTCTTACTATTGAGCCCTTTATTCGCAGAAACACAATATTTTTCTACACAGCTTGAGCCTTGAAACAGCGATGCATTGTCAGCTTACTAGCAGAAATAATACAAAAACAAGTCGAAAACAATGATAAAATCACACAAAATAAAATATATACTAACCACCCAACAGAGGCTACTACTCTCCACCACCTATGAGTATATAAACTGAAGAAAATATATATCTAGCAAAGAAAGCGCTACAAACATATTATACGAATGCAAATACAGCAATGTATAACATACTTAGCCAACCACCACCCACAATGTGGAGAAGAGCCAAACCCCGACACGATCGCTTTCGCTTCAACGCTTTCTCATGGGGGGAATAACACTATGGGAACATGCATCTACGTATATATTCGAAGGTCTTTGCGAGTCCAATCACTTACAAGGAAGTGGGATAACAGGCATATAAGTGAAACCAAAAAACATGTAATACATGATCTTATGCTAATAGCTCATGACATAATACTAATTAACATATCACATGACAATATACAAAACACATACTCACAATGACAAACATCAAAATTAACATAATCACGAAGACACACAAACTACAGTAATATGATGACATAAAGGAGATCCTACACCACAAACATATACAAACTATATACCATATAATAAAATCCCCATAGGACTAGGTATACCCGCATAAAAGTAGTTAACAATTCACATAAATAGCATCTAAACCGGAACCGGAAATGTCCGCGGGAATACAAACGCGATCACACCACGTCCAGACCAGAACCGGAAGTATACATAAAAGTATCACGTTTATAAAAATGCGGGAATATTGCGTGTACCGGAACCGGAAATCATGTAAGCGACATCTTGGAAAACCCACATGCGGCGCGAGACATCACCTATCTTATATACCATATATTATTAAAAAAACGGGGTAACAATGAACAGAGCCACCAACTTAAAACGTTAAAAAAACAATGTGCAAAAAGAATACCGTAAGTGAGGTGAAAGTGCGCAGTGACAAGAAAATGTGTAAAGGACGAAAGATGTTAGATTAATCATAACAATGAAAATGATAAAAATAATAAGTAAAGTATAATATACACACATATTTAGAATTCTAACCCCTGAAGGTTTTGCATTGAGAAATACTCTACAAACCAATGATTATGCCTATGTAGAATAATATAACATTGTAAGTAAAATCTATATAATATAGTAGAAATTGTCTAGACAATATAGGAACAGCTTGAATGTGAAATACATAATATAAATAAAGAATTTAATGTACTAATAACTCTTATATAAAATCTAAGCGGCTATTCTCTCAAAAAAAAATATATATTTAATTATGTTAGTGATAATAGTGTAGAAAATAGTAGCAAATCACTCCACTATATAGTAATAGCATGTCAAGCAAAACGGGATATCCGGTGGCGCTTTCAGAACTTCAGAGGCGCACAAAGGAAATCCACGATCCGGCTTCAAAATGGAATACTTTTTGTTCAAAAGTTTAATAAGCATTACTGGTAGAGGCCAGCTCAGTTGCGACAGACCCCCGAACACGATGCTGACAACAGACGCGTTTCGAGTATGAAACACCTTGCGTCACTGTTAATTCACAGATGTCTTACTGGTTTAGCTTTAAAAACAGCAGTATACAAACCAATCATTCGTAGTAATGGGAATGTCACACTGTTCACTAGGGGTAGTAAAATTGGAAACATCCAGGAGTACCATATGTTCTACACTTAGTACAAATAATGCTACAAACTTGAAAGTAAATTATATCTCTTGCATATAATCAATTGTAAATGTGACTTACAACTAAAAAAACCTAAAAAGATCCTCCAGGCTGCACACTTGTACACGCAGATAAACAAGGGTGTACACCTTGTCTCAGAAATCTAATCGTGCAATTAATCAGAACGATAATCTAAAGGCCCTCCGGTCTACCTAGTTCCCAACTTAAGTATATCCCTTTGGCTCCCTTTGTACCTAGGATATTTAGTCCAATTGCACGAGCCACCATCCTGTAGGTGCATCGGTTTAACTTCTTTCTCTATGCATAAAGCAACCTTGAACTGTATATCTCCCTGGTGGCGATTCCACGATAATGCTTAGCTTGCTCAACCCGGACATCTGGGTGTTGTGCGTATATTAAATGCTAGCAAGTGTTTCCGATCCGAGTTTTAAATTTTTTATCTGATGATGCTCCCCACGACTTCTTCTCACATTTGCCGTTGTGCATTCAATTACAATATATGAGTGGTGGCTTATCACAGTTTAATAAAACCTCTTTTAATCTCATATTTTTGTTGTTTATTTTAACAAAAATATCTCTGTTGTTTTTATGGCCATACTTACAGGCCCCCCATATCGGGAGGCCCCCAAGCATTTTAAATTGAATCCCCTGCACATGCCAACGTCTCCACCTGTTAATTTACTAGCTTTAGTATCACAAAGCAATAGTTCGCAACACTGGTTAGATGACATTCATCCTAGTGTCCTTCACCCTTCTTGGGCACTATTTGGATTATCCCCTATATCCAGAATGGCAGAGAGTAATTCATCTTGCCGCGTCAGATGCCTGAGATTGTTTTCTGTCTGAAAATTAGATATTTATTCGCTATTAAAATTTCTGCCGTAGGCGGTAACAAAAGCCCATTCCACCATCCCCTCTGATGCGGTTTGTCCTTTAATTTTACCTTTACTCCACGCGTATAAAACATCTTATCTTTCCCGTGTTTTTCATTTTTACGCTCTTTTTGTGGCCCCTTATTGATGTCACTCTCAGACTAATGCCCCTTGATAGTAATCTCTGGCTGATTCTGACTATTTCTAGCGCCTATTGTAAAGGGTCCTATCATATGTAGAGCAAAATGACGCCGTGGCTCTAACAAACGTCCCCATAGGGGATATCCATAACAGATCTTTGCGCGATGGCAACTATTAGCCCTAAGTATTGTGTAGCCCTGGAAATAGGCTTACAGATACAATAGTGGTTAATATCTATCCTGTAACGCCCTGGTCCTTTAAACGTAAACATCTAAGTAAAGGTATTACCCTCACTACTCCAAGCACGTACAAGCGCAAATTAAAATGGTTATTGTTGATGTAATGCACAAACGTGCGGTATGAGCGCCACATCGGCGACCCAGACAAGCAAGAGGTTTGGCGATGCGTAACGCCCATACCTACACGATGCTCCACAAAGGGGCATAGCCACACTATATAAAAGCGCTTGGCGTTCCCACCACCGCCATACGGATGTTGTGGTCGCTAGTTGAATGGGAGAAAGTGTTCTACCCCTAGGGGGCACCCCACCATTTGAGCAGGTAGAAAGCGACATTTTTCAAATTTAAAGTAGCCATGCTATTAAAGCAGGTATTCCACCTCCATACCAATAAACTCGCATAGATTAGTATCATATTTGTCATATTGTTTCAAAAAAAGGATATGGCTAACAGAGCAATGTCATGGGGTATACACGAATACAAACCCACCACAATCGCAGGTATCAACATTGTGTATCTGCCCTCCCTTCCATTGTTTGCGTTGTCAATAAGATTTTTACGAGAGATTTAGGTTCTTCACTAATGTACCCAGGTAGATTTTGAACAATGGCCTGCGAACTTATCAAACCGACCACACTGAAGCGGCTCAGTTGAGCAGAATCATTGCCCCGAGATAATGGGGCGTAATTTGGTGGTAAATTCATTTTTGTTCTGAACTTTGGTTACCCCGTGAAAGATGGTATGCACTGGGTCTTTCCAATATGTAGTAATCTTTTGTTTATGCATTTATAACACCCTGCTTACACCTTCCTGTAAGAGTTGTTCCTATTAACTCGAAAATTTTTTGTTGATTTATCCTCATCTTACGGTAGATTAGGGATCATCAAGCATTTCATTAGGACTTTGTTTGGTGTTAGAACCCACATCCCATGTCTACCACCGCCCCCCCCCTTATCCGCGCTTTTTTATAATCAAAATATCCCTAATTTTCAAGTTCTATTTTTATTCCATTCCAATCTGTGGACCGAATTCCAAAATTATTTATTTTGTTCTTTTTTTCTATGCTTTTGTATTTTTATATGGAATCCTCTTAGCCAGATTTCAATATGCCAATCTAAGCAAGTCTCGCTCCATGGACATTTTTGAAAGCCTCCTAGGGCCAGGACTCCTTGCCTTAATGGTATATAAACTCAGGTGGGTACTTTATTGTTGAATATTAAACCTCACATCGCTCCCACACTTCCTCATGTCTATTATTTCTTCATTTCCCGTAACAATCTTGCAGATTTTTGCGAGTTATCAATTTGCATTTTTCCCTAAAACTAAAAATTTTCAATAAGCGGTTATGTGTAAATGTTTCCTCATACGACCATTACTCTCTACCGTCCTCCCTATCTGTACTGAGGAAATTATTCTTTTAACAGTAAGTAACCTTACAATTTCTAATCTGACCAATCTAACATGTATTCCACAATAAAAATCAAAAGATCAAACATTGAGGGTGGCCAACAGGATCAAAACCCTTGCAAAGGCGACTTACCAATTCGGCATTTACAGTCAATACCAGTGATCGCGGGGAGATATCGCGACTATAACCTGTGTCTCACATCCCTCCCTCAACTGTAACATCCTGTGCTCAATGCAAGGTCCTTCGCGTTGACTTTCGTTTGTTGACAGATCCCCTTTTTTGGCACCATTTGTCGTCTTTTGCGACCTCCATCAGTGTTTCGGAGTCGATTGTTGCGGCTGGTTATCCCGATCCTGTGCTGTCATATCTGTGTTTTCTCACTAGCCCACTGACTAGATCGATCTCATAAGTCAGACAGATCTTTCTTTTGTTGCCAGACTCGCCATTTCTTTGTAATATTGATCTAGGTGTGTAGCCATTCTTGTCATTAGCCCATGTTATCAACTCATTTTACTTTTATAACTTCCTCTTGCGTCTATAGTGTCACTTTATTTCTTACTTGCTTTCCATGATTGCTTCTTCTATGTTGTCAAGTGTCTCTTGCAGCTGCGCTTGTGCCGCTTTAAATTTCTGAACATTCCATATGTCGTTCACAATTCACTCACAACTCAAGGCCTTTGATCTGATTCTGTATTTCTACTAGTTTATCTGACTCAAATTCTACAATTAAGTTCATTAGTGCCAAGGAACAATCTGTTAGGGCTGTGTTCCATTTAATAATGAATTCCTCTGTGGTTTCAAATTAGGGTAATTTCTTTAGGGGAAGACCTCTGGGAATGATGTTTTTTTCTATATACGTGGTGAGTGTGTGTTTGTCCCACCATATTTTAAGTTCTTTTATTTTACTTTTTCAAGGCTGGTACAAACGTTTGTTTCCACTGTGTTCCCTGTCCCTTGGGGGGTAGTTGTATCATCCACTGAACACAGCTGCTAATTAAGCTCGGCGTTCAGGGGACATGTTCAAGACAAAATCCTAGACTGAGTTGTCAGTAAGGGGTCTGAACCTTTAACAAGTGCCGGTGGGTATAATGGCAGGATCCGTATATATCGCTCACTATATGTAGTGCCTCGCAGTGTGAAACCCAAATAGCCAAATTAATATAACTTGCAAAAAAGACAGTCCTCGTGGCTCACCTGTCAGATCTAGAAAGACTTTTAGCGTATGGAAACACGGCCGCTCTGTTAGCCTCTGCACAAGCATCCCGATCAACCGCCGGAGCTTGCTCGCGGGAAGCATACAGCAAAACGGATTTCCGGTGATCCGCGTTACGAAGAACTTCAGCAGCGGCCAAAAAGAATCTCCACGATCAAGGCTTCAAAGACGATACCATTTGCGGGTCAAAAAAGTTAACAAAACACATGTATGATAGCAGGCACTAGGTTCAACGCAGATCTCCGCCGAACTACGCATGGCTGAACAAACCAGAGACGTCGTATTCGTAGTATGATTACTCTTGCTCACTGTTATGTCTACATGGATACTACTGGTTAAGTTAAGAAACACAGTTAAACCAATCATCGTCTGAGTTGAATGATCACATGTTCTCCTAGGGGAGGAAAAATGGATATCATCCAGAAGGAAACATATGTTTACTTAGCGTTCTACAAAAATGCTACAAACCTGAAAGCGTAAATTTATATCTTTCATATATCAATATGAAAATGTGCTTAGGAAAGTAAAAAAAACCTAAAAAACCTAAAAAACCTCCAGGGCTGAACACTGTACTCAGATAAACAGGGGCCATCTGGCTCAGTATATGTATAGCATATCAGTACGATAATTAAGGCCCTCTGTCTCCTAGTTCCCAACTTAAGTCTCCATTGCCTCCCTTTGTGTAACTTATGAAATCTTTAGAGCAGATCCAATTGCCAACAAAGCCCCTCGTAGGGGCACGGATACATTTTCTCCTAATGGCAGTACGAAAACATGCAAACGCTGATATTATCTCCCGTGGGAGGCATTCCACGAAATGCTATATCTGACCCTCCGACTAACTGGGTGTGAACCTGTACTTTATTAATCTGCTTAGCTAAGTGTTACCATGATCCCGAGTTTTAATTTTTTCCTGATATCTACCCCACTTACTTCTATCTACATGTGTGCATTCCAATTACATATATGGAGTGGTGGCTGTCCAGTTAATAAACTGTTTAATCCTCAGATTTTTGTGTTTATTTTATCAAGAAATTTCTGTTTGTTTTTATGCCATCTTACAGAGCGCCCCACATCGGACCCCCCACATTTAAACGAAGTCCTCTGCGTACAGCCAAACTTTCCCCCTGTTTATTCACTTCTAATTACACTGGGTGAGATTGACATTTCCCTACATGTGTCATTCCCCGTATACATATCCACATGTGAGGCACTTATTTGTAATCCTCCCCTTTATCCAAGAATGGCAGAGATTACTTCACTTGCCTTAGATGCTGCGAGATTGTTTCTGAAACAGATATAATTCGACTTTAAAATTTCTAGGCTGTAGCAGGTAATAACAAATCCATTCCACCCAATCCCGTCTTTGGTTTTGACCTTATTTTATACCTTCCCTTCCACCGTTAACAGCTGTTCCACAGACTTTTCATATTTACCCTTTTTGCGTGGCCCTATTGATGTCACTCTCACTATATCCCCATGATGAGTAACTCTGGCTGATCGACCTATTTACTGCTTATTAAATTAGTCAGACTTACAGAAAAGCGCGAAATAATACAAAATACCACCAAACAAGAAACAGATTGCGAATAAAATCACACAAAAATAAAAATACACTAACTCACCACAGCCCCAAGATGCTACTACTCTCCACCACCTATGAGTAAAATAACTGCAAGCGAAAATATAATATCTAAGGCAAAGAAGTACCAACATATTATTAAGGCTAACTCCAATGTACAACATACTTAGACCACAGCCACCCACCATTGTTATGCGTGTGAGAGATGCAAACCCCGACACTGCCGTTCGCTCAAACGCGTCCCAGGAGGAAATAACACTAGTGGGAACATGCATACGTATATATTGAAGGTTTGGTCCAATCACATTACAAGGAAGATAACAGGCATATAAATGAACAAAAAAAACAAGTATATACACATGATCTATGCTAATACATCATTACATACATACAATGAACACATAATCACAGTGGACAAAAGTACTAAAACAAGCAAGATCCACTTGACATACACATAAAATTAACGCGCACTCGGGGATTTGGCTCCTCTCCACACTTGGTGGCTGTTGGCCAAAGTATGTACCAAAAGATTAGATAAAAATTTCACTCAAGGCTTGACATGCCAATTCCGCATTTCCACAGAAAAACTTTGTGGCCCTATAGGCCATCCCTTGACATCGATAAATGCACGTATAATAAGGACTCCACAATATTCACTCTGGATACAAAACAAACTTCTCTAGAGTTAACCCATCCAAACATTAAGTACTCAGTATAAATCTCGAACATAGTGAAGAAGAGTACTCTGCTACACCAAGAGACGCTAAGTAAAAGTCCACAAATCTGACAAATAGGTTCACATAACACCCATCCACTTACCCAGACACATATTGCTGACTAGGATTTGAAACTCTCTGGTTCATAAAACCTTGGGCAAAAAATTTTAATGTTGGGAACCACATCCAACAGCGATTTAGGATTATCCCAAATCTTCAAAACCATAAAAAAATATTGTAAAGTTTTTTTTGAAAAACCGGGTTTGATTACCTCAAGTTTTTAAAAAACAACTATTACCCAAAAACTGACGTTAGCCCCGCCCATAATTGGATGGGGAAAATAACCACATTACCCCCTTTGTCAGCTGGTTTTTTACCCTTTTTTAAAGGGCCCTTTAAAAGTTCTTCAGAGTTACCATTTGATTTTCAAATTATTAAAAGATGTTTTAAAGGAAATTTTTTTCTTATTTCTTCCCCCACCAATTTTAAAAACATGTCCACAGATGGATAAGGGGAATTGGGGGAAAAAACACTTTTTTTTTGGTTTAACAATACGGGAAATTTCTCTGTACTTCCCTTTGCTCCTGTAATAGGGATTCTAAAATTTGAGTGTTCCATCTCCTCGGGGCCCCAAAAATTGAAAAAGGGTCTTTTTTAAAAAAAGTTTTTTCAATAAAATTTCCGAGCAAATAGAAAAACACCCTTAAATGACCTAAATTCAATCACAAAGACCCCGGGAGAAAAAGATAATCCTGGGGAAAGCAAGATTCCGACCCCGGAGACAAAAACTGTATAGAAAAAATTAAATCCCTTCTTTTCATTACGGGAAATTTCCGGGAAATGTTTAGATTTGCGTTTTAATGGAGTCTTGACCTTAAATGGGTGGGGTAGCAGGCCCACTTTAGTATATGCAGGTAGTCGGGGCCCCCTTTACATAGAAGGAAGTAGCATGCCCCTTTACATAGAAGGCAGGTATGATGCCCCTTTCACAAAGGCGGGTAGCGGGGCCCCTTAGACAGTAGGGGGTAGTCGGGGCCCCCCTTTTACACAGTGGCAGGTAGTATTCTCTTTTAAAAAAGTAGGTAGCCAGGGCCCCTTTTCAAAAATTTCCGGGGACCAGGACCCCTTTAACATTAGCCAGGTAGCGGGGCCCCCTTTATACATTATCAGGTCCCCAAGGCCCCCTTTTTAAATTGTCGGGAAGTGGGGCCCCCCCTTTTTTATAGTAAAAAAAGAAGAAAAAAAAACACCTCTCTCCCGCTCCCGGACACGACAGCTTCTAGTGAGGCCTGGTGCTGAATCATCGGCCCCCTAGTTCAAATGGGCCGGCGCCTGGTAGCTTAAGACTAAAACCCTTTGGCCTACCATGACCATGGGCAGAGCAGCAGTGGCGCTTGTCCCCCGAATCCCGCGACCCAGGAATTGGGAAACATTTTCCCTCGACTCCCCGTTCTGAACAGTCGGGGGCACGGGCCCGGGGGTTAGAGAAAGGATGCAGCGGGCCCGGGCCCCCCGGGGGGCACCCAAATCCTCGGGGGGGCCCATCGGGCTGTGCGAACAACAGGGTATTTTTTTCTGTTTCTATCGCTACAGTTGCATGGGCTTGTAGTCCAAGGTAAATATTCCAATGATAAAGTTCTTTTCACTGAACGTCAAAGGCCTAAACTCTAATATCAGAAGAAGGCTTCCCTCATAGAACTCAAGTCAAGTATGGCGGAGGTTGTTTTCTTACAGGAAACTCAATTTAATAAAGAGGGTAATTTCGCTTTTGTGAGACATTTATATCCGGCGGCATATGTGGCCCCACAGGAGCGAAAAAAGGCGGGAGTGGTAATTTTTGTCCTATACCGGTTCTGTCTACTTTTGTAGACCCTGGGAGAAGATATCTTATTTTGGAGGGTCCATTGAATTGTTCCCCAATTGTCCCCCCTTTCTATGTCCCATTACAAAAAATGAAGGGCTGTTTAAATTTACTGTTCATAGTTAGTACGGGTGAAAAAAAAAAACATTGTGCCCCATCAAGTTCAACAAAGGGTGGGGAAAATATGGGGTGAAGGGAGGGAGGACAAGGGACATCAAGCCCAGCTCTCACCACTGGTATAATGCCCTGAAACCCACAAGGTAAGAACAAAGATGCTCAGGGGAGACCCCAATCTTGACCCAGAGCCGCTACCAGCAGGATCCAGCATTCTAGGACATGGCTAGCAGTATTAATATTCTTTAGTTTCAGTGTCGTTGTCTAACTTTCTTGAACTCACACTGTATCCGTGTCTTTGACCAGCTCCTCTGGTGGCGTATTCCACAGATTTACAGTTTCATAGTGAAGAATGCTTTTCTCCTCTGGAGATTGAATCCTTTATTCTCCAGACGAAGGAAATGTCATCCATACTTTTGTAGGGACTATTTATATGTTTATATAAATTAATCATATCCCCGAAACCTCGTCTTTTCTCCAGGACTAAATAAATCATTTCTACTAACCTCTCCGAATAAACTGAAGCTGCTCTATTCCTTCTTCAAAGTTTGGTTGCTCGTCTTTGCATTCTCTCTAGTTCCATTACATCTTTTCTATAAACTGGAGCCTCAGATACTGAACAAACATATTCCTGGTGAGGTCGCACACTATTGCTTTGTGCAAGCGGTAAAGTTAATCCTTGTTCCGTGAGTCCAGGCCTCTTATAATACACTCAATATCATTGTTGCTTGACGGCAGACGAATGGCACTGCATGCTTGTTCTGTAGTCTATGATCTATAAGAAAACACACCAGACCTTTCTCAGAACGAGCAATTCTCCAGTTTTTCTTCCCCTAGCGACATGTGATGCCTGCAGATTATTCGTACAGATGAGAGCCTTACATTTATCCACATTGACCTCAATTGCCTAGTGGATGCAAACAACACTCAGTGCTGTCAAGGTCTGCTTGCAATTATGAGTATCTTTCATTGATGCGACTACACTACATAGTTGGTGTCATCTGCAAAAACTAGAAACCGTGGTATTGACCCCCTCCATATCATCTATTAATAGATACATTGAATTAAAGAGGACCTAATACTGAGCCCTGGGGACACCAACTCATAACCGTGACACTCTCATGTAGGAGTCGATTTACACACTCTCTTAGTATGAATACCGAATAGCCAGTTTTTAATCCAATTACAACTATTATTCTAACCCAATGGATTCTAAATTAAACCAATAGAACCTTTATGAGGGACAGTGTCAAACGCCTTTTGCAAAATTCTAAAAACACTGAATATAAGAGCCGTCTCCACGTATCCAGACTTCTACTCACCTTTTCATAAAAACAGATCAGGGTGGTCTGGACAACTTCTGTCCTTACGTAAAACAATTGCTGGCAATCCTATATATATTGTTATTCTGCCACATATTCCTGTATATAGTCTCTTATGAGCCCCTAAAACAGTTTTCCCACAAACTTACTGGCCTATAATCACCTGGGGAAGATTTGGAGCCTTTATTGAAGATTGGGACTACATTTGCCTTGCAGTCTCCTGGCACTAAACCAGTCACCAGAGAATCTTCCTAAAATATCTTTTACGGGGGCACAGAGATAACTAGCTGAGCTCTTTTAGTACTTCTTGGGTGTAATGCATTGGGCCTGGAGCCTTGTTCACATTCAGTTTATTTTTTAACTTGGCTTGGACCATTTCTACACTGAGCCAATTAATTATATCAGATGATGTATTAACAGTACTGGTGGCACCTACATCCACACTGGGCCCACCCAATCAGCTCTAGCATTGCTCCCATTAGTACTGACACCATCAACATCCACACTGAGCCTGTCCACATCAGCTGCTTTCTCCTCGTTATTATATACAGAGCTCAAGAACCTATTAAGTACCTCTACCTTATTCTGATCCCCAGTGACCAGCTCCCCATTACAGTTTTTCAGGGGTCCTACGTGCCCCGACTTTTGACATTTATATGCTTAAAGAATTTCTTAGGATCTTGTCTTTGCTGTCCTTGGCCACCTCGCCTTTCATTTCAATGTTTAGATGACTTTGATAACTTTTTTACAGATTTTATTAAGCTCTTTGAATTTTCAAAGTCTAATGGTGACCCCTCTAACATTTTTAAATGCCCTTTTTTATTATTATTTATTGCCCTTTTAACAGAAGGTAGAAGCCATGTTGGATTTAGTTTTAATCGCCTATACATGTTACCCATAGGAATACATTTTTCTATAAATTTCCCCGGGGAATATTTAAAGCTCTCCCATTTGGCTTCTACATAACTATTTGGTAACAGCTGCTCCCAGTCTATGTCCTTATTGTGTCCCTTAATAAGGGGAAATTGGCCCTTTTAAAATTAAATGTTTTTGCCCAGTTCTTTTTCCAGTTTACACTAAAATTAATTATATTGTGGTCGCTGTTACCTAGATTTTCAGAAACCATGAACGCTCCAACAAGTTCTGCTTTGTTAGAAATTACCAGATCCAACAGAGTATCACTTTCAGATTGAGGAACTTCCTTCCCTTTGCAGTTCATGCAGAACCGTGACCCAGTCAATGTCTGGGTAATTAAAGTCACCCATTATTAGCACTGTACCTGCCGGTGCTGCCTGCACCATTTGATTATGCACCTGTTCTTCTATCTCCTCAGTGATGTTCAGGGGTCTGTAGATTATGTCAAAAATTATTTTTTCTGCATTAACCCCTCCTTGTGTTTCCACTCACAATGTTTACACATAAAATTTGCCTTCATATCACTCCTTTCATATAGACACACTCCTCCTCCCTTTCTGTTCGCTCTGTCCTTCCTAAATAGATTAAACCCTTGAAGGTTGACAGCCCAATCATGTGAGGAGTATAGCCATGTTTCAGCAACACCAACAAAATCAATCTGCTCCTCTAAAACTAGCGCCTCAAATTCCCCCATTTTGGTTGATAGACTTCTGGCATTTGTGAATAAACATTTTAAGTTCCCTTCCAGTTTTACACTTTCCGTCAACGGTATTGGATTATATCTAACACGTATATTAGACGGCATGGGATCATACATTACCCGTTAAGTAGACAGCACGGGATTAAACGTTACCCTTTCAGATGATGGCATGAGATTATACATCTCTCCTTTGGTATTTGATTATACATTACACCTTTGTAGACGGATGGGTTTTTTCATTCACCTTTAGTAGATGATTTGGGAAATTTATTTACACAGTTAGTGAGGGGCAGGAGATTAATGTTTTTTTTTTTCGGCACCTTTTTTCATGTGGTTTAAAAAACTGAAATCTCCTTATCCACTGTGCTAGTCCACCCCCACAATCCATTCCCCACCCTCCCGTATAGTCTGCCCTCTCTAACCTATTACCCTACTTTTTATTCCCCTCCTCTCATCCCTAGTTTAAATACTCCGCACCCTTCAAGAATTCCCCCCCCCCCACCAGCGAGCAGAACCCTTCCTTTAGGTGCAATTATCTGAAAAAAAGATTGTCCCCCAATGAAAAAATCAGCCCAGTGTTTAAAGAAAGAACCCAAACCTTCTGTCCTGCACAAAGACTTCACCCATGCTTTAACCCCCCTGAGCTCTCCTGTCTTTCCTGCGTGGATGGCACGGAAGTATTCCGGAAAAACAGGCCTTGAAGGTTTTTCCCTTCAGCTTTGACCCTAGTTCTTTAAAATTATTTTTTGGATTAGTGTTGAGCCAAAACCGATTGAAAAGTAAGTTTTGGGTGAAATTTTACCTTTTTCCCCAAAACCCCAAACCGGCCGAATTTCATGCCCCAAGTTCGGTAAAATTTTGGGGTTTGGAAGGGTTCGGCTCCATTTTCAGTGTTCTTCAGTTTTGGCAGTAGCAACCAGTGCAGAGCAAGGGGGGGGCAAAAATGTTACCATTGAGGGTGTGAGGATTATTGGTGCTAAAATCAATGTGTTTTATGTAATGTCATGCATTTTTTTGAAGCCATTTCCCCAAATTACTCTGTGTAGTGAACACATTGCTGCCTCTGTTGTGTTGTTTGCTAGCATTTTTAGTTATTTTTTAAAAGAAAATGCTAGTTAGAAATTTCTTGGTGGGGGGGTGGGGGGGGACAGCTAGCTTAGGGAAATTAACTCTTTTGTTAGGAGTTTGTATAGATATTCCATAGAAAAAAATTCTGCTATAATCCTATTTGCCCGTTGCAAAGATTGAAAATTTTAAAACCCCTTTATTTGTGTCTTTTGGGGTAAGTTCTTCAAGAGACTTCAAGAGACTGTGAACAAATCTTGACCTTTTATTTTTTTTCAAAAGTGT
Source organism: Phyllomedusa bahiana (assembly GCA_025379985.1). Classification (NCBI taxonomy): domain Eukaryota; kingdom Metazoa; phylum Chordata; class Amphibia; order Anura; family Hylidae; genus Phyllomedusa; species Phyllomedusa bahiana. Next base: position 210 of record JAODAL010007489.1, on the reverse strand, counting down.
TTTTATTAAACTTTTTTCACAAAAATTTCCAAACCAAATAAAATTGGAAAAGGAGGTAGGGAGGGTAGGGGGGGGGTGGGTCGGGGAAGTGGGGGGGGGGAGAGAGGGCAGGGAACTAGAATGCAATAGGAGACCAAAGAAGCACAACATTATCCATTTTGTCCCGACAGTATGGTACCAGGAGACCATTCTTTGGGGATATCTTTTAAT